>PVJX010007449.1:0-62908 GCA_004027295.1 Dolichotis patagonum
TGGGCATGTGCTGTGGCAGAGGTGTGTTTGTGTGTGTGCATGCATGGTGGGTAGGAGCAGTTGTGGGGACTGTCTACCCCAATCTCCAACCCACAAATTTGGTTGCATATGTTAAGCTGGTAGTCACATCCTCACCTTCAGGTCCATGTGTGTCCCACCATGTATGTATGTTCTGACATACATGTGTGTCCTGACATACATATGTCTGACATTATGTGTGTCTGCACATAAATGTGTGTCCTGGCATATGTATGTGCATATGGGTCCCTCCATGTCTATCAGTATGCATGGTGTCTGCAGCTCTGTGGATTCCCACTTTATGTGAACATTGTATACATGCTCCAGTGTGTACTGTACCTGTGTCCATGCATGTGCATGGGTGTATGTGCCTGTATGAATGTCACTGGCAGTACACATCTGACCAAGAGGACGGCAGATTTGTTGGGCAGATCCTTGGTGCTTCTGTGGCTCGTTCAATATCATTTTAAACAAGCTCTCAAAGAGCCAGTGGGGAAAGAAGCAGCAGCTTAGACAAAGTGGAATGTGGGGAGAGAGGCAAGATCCTCTTGCCAATCATGGTTCCATGTTGGAAACCCTCTGAAGAGAGGCTGGCTTGGCCTAGAGTTCTTGTGTCTGAGCTCAGAGTAACACTGTGGTTGTAGAGTTGCATCTTGCCCCAGGTAAAAAGGTGAGTCTTGGCCAAGTGGAGTCTAGAGCTCAGGCACAGATGCCCAGCTTGTGTCCACTGGAAAGTTCCTAGGCTAGACAGAGAGGAGAAGAGCTTGCTGTAACTCGTCAGCTAGGGAAATTGACTATAGTTGCTTGGGAATTCTGGACTATTGTGGAGTGTCACTGTAACAAGGGGTAATGTGTCATTGAGAGGGCTTCCCTGTGTCCATTGTGACACAGTCTGAAGTTGTTGAACTGGGACCATCTCAGCAGACATGCTGGCTTCTGCCCCTCATGGGCCTCAGAATCTAGCTGTTATCTACTCATACTGGCATCTTATTGCTCGGATGATGGGCGTGGCCCAGAAAAGAGACCTTCATCCAAGCCACATAGACACTGAAGTGATAGGAACAGAGACAGACCCCTTACCCAAGGACTCATCTCTACTGCCAATGGGCAGGGGTTGGGGACAGGCAAGGGCAGTGGCAGATTACACGGTGTTGTTCGGTTAAGGACCTGACCTTAGGTGGAATTTAGGATTGGCCAGTCAAGTACAGAGTATGCCTCAGTTTGGGAAGACATGGGGAAGGAACCACTCTGTCAAACCCTGATGGCACCAAGTAGAGCTCTGACCTCCCTGGCTACTTTCCCAACAGCCCCTGCCCAGCAAGATCCCATGCCTCCCCTGAGCCAGGATGACAAAGCTCGGCATCCACAGGCCACAGCAAGGCCTGATCAAGGCTGACAGGGGGTTCCGTTCTAAACATGGGGGTGATACCGCACAACCCTGAGAGTGTGAGCTTTGGGATATGGGTGGCCTGTGTGAGTACCTGACATGTGTGAGTGCGGGGGAGAGATGTAGGCAGATGATGGCGTATGCATGCTGGTGTGTGGGCTGGTGTGAAGGAGTGTGTGTTGTGTGTCTAGAGTGCTAGGAGAGTGGGAGGCAGGGTGAGGCATCCTGTTACGTGGGTGAGGTATAGATATGTGATGGGTTCAGTGTATGAAGTGTATGAGTGGGAATGTATGTGTATGAGTGTGAGTATGTGGTGTAGAGTTTTGAGTATGTGGGGAAGAACTGAGGCTGCTTGAGAGACAGAGCTCCGCAGGTCTGCTTCTTTCTGGGGTTTCTGAGGGATGACACATTATTGTGTGTGATGAGGTTTGGAAGGCTGAGGCGTTTCCATGAGCCCAAACCAGGGATGTGGTGTGGCAGAGATAATGTGCATGTGGCTTCAAGGGGGAGATGACAGAAAAGAACTAGAATGAGTGTGTAGAGTGGGTGGGGGTCTATCCTCCCTCTACCTCACCTGTTGGTGGGCATTAATTCCCTGCAAATTTGAGGCTCCAAACAAGCTGCTTAGGGCACGTAGCAGAGGCTGTTTTACTTTTTTTTTTTAAATTGACTCGTAATAGTTGCACATATTCACGGGATTCAGGGTGATAGCTCCATATAGGCACAGTGTGCTGTCTCTGGCAGCTCACCGCATAGCAGTGGAGGGCCAGAGCAGGAGGACACCCTTCCCAACCCTGTGACGAGGTGGATTCAGGATGGGTCATTTGCTGTTTTCCACGCTCTTCCTCCTTTGCCCTGGGCTGTGCCTGCAGAGCCTCTGGGCCTCTTCCATGGAGTTGCTGCCCTGTGCAATGCTGCACTTCCCTGTCCACTCTGTACCCAGTCACCTCAATCACAAGGCCTGCAGGGAAGTCAGCCAGTGCTACAAATTAAGACTGGCTTTATTATTTTGTTGCTTATCTAGACTTTAAAAAACTGATGGAAACAAATGTTACTAGTGCAGATAAAGTTTTAAAATGCCCTGGCACTGCTAACCACTACAGTTTAAATAAAACAAAACACTGAAGAAATATTTTACCAGTACTCAAAACCATCAGTTCAGCAAAGTCACTCCCAATCACCACCAATGAATCAGTGAAGTTCTGTCTTTGTTGTTTCACTTTTCTCTTGGTTGTTAAGTGAAACAAAAATATCGATCAACATTTAAATCAGAACCATACTCCCTTGTCATTGCAAGCACAGGTTGGCCATAGATAAAGTGTTAAACAGAAATCAGTGAGCTCAGGCCGGGGATTTAGCTCAGTGGCACAATCGCTTGCTGGGCAAGCGTGAGGTTGTGAGTCTGATCCCCGGTACCGAAACAACAGCAACAACAAAGATCTCATGGATTTATGGGACAGTTTGCTAACTAGTAAATTTACACAGTAAAGCATATTGGATATTGTATCAGCACTTATAAATTGTCTGATCTCCATCCTTCCTTTAGGTCAGAAAAATTTATAGTAAATATAGGTTTAGGCATATGAACATTTTTTGAGAACTAATTGTCATTGGTTAAAGCTGGGCTTCAGCATCCAGGAGGCCCTATATTGCCCACAACCCTCACGTGTCTCCTTTCTGTACAAAGGCTGGAGGGAAGAGGACACCTGCAGAGACACCGGGAAAGGCTATGGCTTGTCGCTAGCTGGGCTGCGACCTCCTCCTGAAAAGGAGCAGGCAGGGCTTACGTGGGGGTCCCATTCCTTCATCATTTATAATTAAGCTTCTCTTTGTGAAAGGCAGTAGGGGCCAAAGGTAGGGAGAAAACATGGTCACTGCCTCCAGGGAGCTCACATCCCAGCAGTGAAGGCACCAGTCAAGTCCGGAGGGAGGCCAGGACAAGGGGCACCAGCCTGGTGGATGGTGCTTTGCACCATTTCACGCATAGCACCTCCAGGATATGTATTTAAAATGCAGAGATCCTCTTTTGGGAGGTCCAGGCAGAGTGGTTCTTGAGACTCTACATATGTTAGGGGACAGTAACCGGGGACACTGAGGGAACACTTGGGGAAACACTGATCTGGAGAGACAAGGAGGGCATTGCAGAGGCAGGAAGCTAGGGAAAGGTGGCATTGTTGGGGGAGACCTTCCAGGAGAGTTTGGGCATGATTGGCTGCCGTCCTCTAGGACCACAGTGGTTAGGAGTCATGGAGCCAGTCCTGGCTCTACCACCAACTTGCCATGTGACCTTTGGCCAATCACATTTCACTCGGAGCCTCAGCTTCTGAAAATAAGTTTGGACAAGACCAATGATTCTCAAAAGACATTTGGAGCCCCAGTGTCATCTAGAAATTTCTCCAAGGAAGCACTGTTGGAGAGGAAGGATGAGGCTGTGGAACTCTCACTTCATCCGGAGCTTCTTGCTTTAGTGTTTTCTGTTGTTCTCTACGAAAGGATGTGCTTCAGCTGAAAAGCACTGGGCCAGAGCACCCCGGAGACTGCTGTCCATGTTTGGGTCTATGAATCCTTGTCAGTATAGATGCTGATAGAGAAAGCAGATATCCTCATTACAGATACCACATGACCCTCTGGGCCCATGTCCAACATGGCAGAGTCATGGTTATTTCTCACTTATGTAACACTTGTCTCTACCTGATCATGGGTGATTTCAGCAGTGTACAGAACTTACTTTGTCCTCTCTACCTGGCTGGTAGGCCACCAACCTCAGCCCTGTGTGTCTCCACTTAGCCCAAGGCAAGCACAGAGTGAGGCTGCCTGTGAAGTGACAGGTCACCTCCCTGTCCCTCGATGTTCTCTCTTGTCTCTACAAAGGTGGAGCAAGAATTCTCTGAATAGGATATCAAATACTTAGTTTTTCCTCTGGCTTGGCATTGGTGATGATGCTGTCTGTATGTGGGAGGACTCAGCAGATGGTGCCCTAGCTGCTCTCCAGCCCTGAAGAGCTTCCTTCGAGCCTTCCTGGCAGTGGGCAGTCTCAGTGAGCTGAGGCCAGGTGGGATGGAACCACTGTGCATGTTGTATTGTGGGGAAGGAGGGTGATGGAGAGGTCCCAGGATGAAGGAAGACAGCCATGCCCCCTCCCTCAGGCTAGGCTTCCAAGTTAGGAAGGGGCACCCCCCACCTTGCTGTAGGATCGTGTGGTAAGGAAGGAGGGTGAGGGAAATCAGCTTGCGGGGCATGGTGTTTGACCTGTGCCCCGGCACATGTCCAGCAATGGATACGTCCATTGCTGGGAAGGTTGTGCTGCCCTGCCCTACATGTTAAGGGATCCCCTGCCCTCAAAGTAGGCCACACTGGGCTGCAGGACCCCAGGCTGAAAGACAGGGCTTTTGGGAAGCTCCAGAATTCCCCAAACTCTCAGGAGAAGTGACCTCTTCGATAAGGCTCAGAAGGTTATTCAAAACCCCCAGGAAAAGACTCCCTCCCTGTAGTCTTTCCCCATCCCCCTCCTCTGGGCTGTCAGTTCCAGAACTTCAGAGGCTGCAGGGAGGTGGGATGGGGACAAGGTGACGACTCTCGGTGTTTCCTGACAACAGGCCGGGGGAATCAAGCACCAATGTGAAGCTGAAGAGAGTCCTGGAGACAGGGGGCAATGACACCGAATATGCCCAGGCCACACCTGTGGCCGGGTTGTGGCCCTGGGCCTGGGGAGGGTCGCTGTTTGAGCGGAGGATGCAACTTTATAAAATGACTCCGTAAGTATGGCCTGGGCAGGTGGAGCCACAGGGCCCCCCCCACTGCCCTGTGTGGTACTGTGGGTGTAGACCAGGAGCCACCTGCAGCACAGGGAGACTCTGCAGCAGGCAGTGGGGAACCTGCAGAGCACGGGTGGCCCTGGTCCCAGGAAGAAGCCAATGCCTGGGCTGAGGCAGAGCAGTGGCTGGCTCTTGGCCTCTGGGGAGTCCAGGTTGCTCTCTGAAGCCTGTAGAGGACCTTGATACCCTAGGCCAATGATGGTTGCTCTCTGAAGCCTGTAGAGGACCCTGATATCCTAGGCCAATGATGGTGAACCTTTCACGGATGTCACTGATACAAACAGCCCACTGTGGCATGCATGCTATAGGTTTGCCACCACTGTCCTAGGCCATAAGCTGAGGTTCCCCGTGAAAGAGTGCATGTGTCGCATCATCTGTGCCATGACTGCTGGTTGCAAGCTGGCTTTCTCCCCCAGATGAGAGCCCTCTGAGCTCAGCAGCCCAGGAGGATGGCCCATGAATTCTTTCATAGGCAACAAGGTTCTAGAATGGTGGTTTGTGTCATGAGAACCACTGGGAGTGTTTTAGAAAAGCATACTCCCAAGCTCCACCCCCACAGAGTACGAGTAGTGTCCAGGAACCTATGCTTTGAAGCCGACCCGGTTTCTCTAGTGGGTGGTGCACCATGGGCCATCCTTACTGTGCATATGTGGAAGCCCAGTTGTCTCCCTGAAGTGCCAGCATTGGACATTCATACTTTGGCTTTAGAAGATGTTGTGGTCACCTGGTCTCTTGTATCAGGAAGAGATCCAAATGCCTTTCTAAAAATCTCCTCCTAAGGCCTTGAAGAGAAAGAATGGTGCACAGGGTGGACCTCTGAGGGAGGAAGACTCAGAAAGGGGAGACCCCAAATGTTGTGCACGAGGTGTTGCTGCAGCAGGCACAGTGTCTGGGCCTACTGAGACTGTGACTCTTGACTCGCCCGGGGAACCTAGGTCCACACTAGTGCCTCCTGTCCCTGGTCAGCCATGTGGATGAGCCTGACTCCTCTTGCAGGGACATGAGATCGTTTTTCAAGAGGACTCCAGGAGATGAGCTTGCCCAAAGATCATTAGGAAATCTCTTCAGTGGAGTTCCTTTCCAGCATTTTAAGTGTTTCCTTTTTTAAAAAAGAACCTAGTTAATTCAAAATGACCTTTAGAAAAAGATAAATGACCTTTAGAGCCCTCAAAACAAACTTACTGAATTATCATGAAGGCAATGCAGTCAAGTCACTGGCTGTCCATTTCCAGAGTAGATGCTGGTATTGGAGGTGGTCTGGGTGGGTTTATTCCGGGGGCCGCAGGTTCATGTCTCCCAGGACTGCACAGGTCCATGCCTCCTGGCTGGAGAGCTTCCTGAGGTGTTCACTTGACCCAGTTTGCTTAGTCATTTCCCAAGTGCTGAGCCTTTGGGTTCTTTCCAGTGTCTTGCTATTATAAATATCATGGCTATGAATATCTCTGTACAAATTACTTTCTTAGTATTTTACTGGGAAGCATTCCCCAAGTGGTATCACTAGGTCAAAGGGTGTGAACAATTTTATAGTTCTTGTCATATATTACTAGATAGTTCTCCAGAAATATTAAATCCATTTACCGTGACACCAATTATGTATGGCTGTCCCCACAGCCCTCCAATGTCAAGGTTCATTTTTTTTTGTTTTTTATTGTTTGACTTTTTTTCCCCCTCATTTTCCATATTATTCGGGAGTGATGCCATAAAGTTGTTTCTGGGTGTATTGTTGGACATTCTCTGAAGGAACTTGAGAAGCTTACTGATGTCATTTGTCTTGCATTGATTATAGTGGGATTGGCCCTGAGTCTCAAGTCAAAGCTGAACCAGGGCCAAGAAAACAGTAGCTCTGAGTTTCTAGACTTACTCTGTCCTCAGGCTCCCAACAGTAGGAAGGCAGGCACACTAGGGGCACTGTTTCAAATGTTCTCAGGCCAAGAGATAAATGTGGATTTAAAACAGCATTGCATGTCCTGGGCAGAGGACTGAGATGAAGTAGAGAAGGGGAAACTCATGACTCTGTGCATGTCCCCAGTTTGGCAAGCTATGCCTGAGCTCCGCTGGGTCCTACGCAGCCACCTACTCAGCAGTGGTGTTCTGAGTGCATGGATTCCTAGGTTGTGCTTGCTGCTGCATCTGTGGGAATAAACCTGTTGATCTTAATGACACTTGGACTGACTCTAAGACTTTATAGAGTGCATTCAAACTCGGGCTCTGATGGTGGCCAGGAAGACCAGCCTAGGTAAGGTTGGTTGTCTGAGCCCTTGTGTGTCACCTAAGGTCTAAGCATGGAGTGTCATGGTTAAAAAGGTGTTAGGGAACATTGATCTAAGTAACAATGCAGGATGATTGCCTGCAGGTGAGGAGAGAGAGGCTCACCAGTGATGTTAGACAGAGACAGTGAGGTTCGGGGACACAAAACCCACTGATGGAATCTTGATGCTAGGCTGTTGCAGGGAGGCTATGGGTCCTCCTATCTCAGAACGGATAGGCCAGATGAGCATGGAAAATAAGTTAGGGAGGCCAAACTAGCAAAGCGTGGAGGCCAGCGACTTAAATCATGGTATTAGAAGACACAGCAAACTTGAGAACAGCTATGGGTACTCAAAAGGATTCTACTGTATAGAATGGAACATTAAGTTGAGTTATGTGACCAAGGAGGGTCTTGGAGGCCAGTGCCAGGCTCCTGTCCATATTGAGGCAGGTCCTTGGGAGAAAGGGAGGACACTGAATCCGTGTATATACCGACAGCAAGGCCCAACCTCTTGGAGGAGAACTGCCAGAAGCTGGCATGGAACTGTATTTGTAGTGTGCATGTTGCTGTGGACTTGGGCAGGTCAGCTGGCTGCAGAGGGCAAGCCAGGCCCACGGACATCGGGCTTAGGGTGAGGTATGCATGTTGATGGAGCGACACATGTCTTGGGCTCACAAAGATCTTCCAGGCCTTGGACAGGAAGAAAATCTCCTTTTCTTCTCATTCTCAGCATGCCGCTCATAGAGCTGGGGCTTGAGTGGAACTGGTGCTGGTGGCAATGAACACTAGGATCATGGCAGGTGACCAGAACCCCCAAATGACCACTATGTAGAATTGAGAAGGCATTTGGTGCATAAGTATAAGCATTAGATTCAGATAGACTGGTCTGATGTTGACACTGCTCCTTATGGTGTGACTTCTAACAACTCTTGAGTTTCAGCTTTTTGTCCTGTAAAATGGGGGTTTTCATACCACCTTATAGCGTAGTTTAGAAAATTAAATGAGACAATACCGTGTGAAAGTGCTAAACACAGACAGTTACTGTTCAGTTCATGCCCGTTTTCTTCCTTTTGCACTCCTAATTTGCAGAGCAGGGTTGAATGTGTCTGCAGGCTCAGGTAGTCCTGCGTATGCCAGGAGGGCCATAGTGGGTGCAGACTTTGGAGTGGGATAGAAGATGGGGCAATGGATATTCTGGTAAGCCCCAGAGCACAGCTGGAATAGAATCTGAGCTTCTAGGTTCTAATCTGGGTTACTGGTAAATTTAGACTGGCAGATGGGTTAAAGTCTGGCAAATTTCTGAGCGTTGATTTTTTTTCCTGAAAAATTAATATCCATTTCAGAGTGGTATACAAGTGATAATACATAGAGTACTTAACACAACTCTTGTACATAATGGGAAGTTGACACATGGCAGTATGGTTTCTGTGGTTATGAATACTTTCGATGCCCTCAGAATCATATCTCTGAGAAGGGCTTCTCTCTGTGACCCCAGGGTTTTGCTTGGTGTCCAACAGACATGGCAACAGGCATGTGCATGGTTGCCAGTGCTAAGATAGGTCCACTCTGTAGCTGATCATGTCATCCTAGAGTTAGCTGTGAAGGAGAAGCCCCAACAGGGCTGCTCTGCAGGCCCCTGGGACTGTGGGGCTCTGGAGAGAACTGTCACAGACAGACTAGGCAGTCAGTAGTGTGCTCTGGGAGTAGCAAGTGCCAGCTGGTCTACTCAGACACTGTGTGTGAGGTGCCACTCAGCATATAAAAGAATAACCTCTCCCTTGCAGGAATGTGACGAAAATCAGGCAGCAGAGAGACAAAGAAAGCCAGAAGGACCTAGCATGGGTTGGGAGGGATGAGGAAGGGCCACAGGCCGCTTCTGCAGTACAGAGAGTGCTGGTCCTGCTTGTACCCTGGACCTGATCCTAGACCTAATTAGGTACTGTGCTTAGAGACCACATGATGGGCTGTGTCCTTCTTGGGGGACAGAATAGCCATGCAGAGGGGCTACACAGCCCAGGGAAAGACAGGTTGCAGCTGTTTCTGGCTTTCTGTGGAAGCCTCTGAAGCCATCTGCATGAGCTCAACACCTGCTTGGGGCACCATCACTCTAAAGCTATCGTCCAGGGTTCTGAATGCCAGTCTGTGACCTGGGGTAAGGCTGTCTGACCACTGGTGTCTCCTGCAGAATCCCCGTGTGTGTCTGGCATTGTGCAGATTCAGATTTGCAAACCTGGACCACAGAGCTTGCGCCTAAGAGATGTGTAATGACTTCCGATGTTTGAGGACTTGGGCAGGGCTTATGAAAGCACTTAGGTGTGTGAAGCTACCTGCATGAGCTTGGCTCCTGCTCAGTGTGCAGTGCCTACACTCTGCAAATGGCCTCCAGTCCCCGTCACCCTGGGATGACCCTGGACCTGTCTGGACCTGTCTGGATCCTCAGAGCAACCGGTGCAGCCCACTACCTCCTCCAAACGCACAGGTGCACGTGCACACACACACACACAAACGGCCCCTTCCCTATAGGGCTGCCACAGGGGTCAAATGAGTCCTGTATGTGTGGTTCTTAGCATGGTATTTGGCACGTGGTAAACATCTAATAAATGTTGGCTGCTGTTGCCATTTTGTTTCTAATATTCTGGATGGGTAACGAGATGAATCGCTTTTATGTCTTCACTCAGCAGATACTAATTTAGCTTTTATTTTGTCCCAGGCACTGTCCTAAGCACAGTAGGGAGCACAGCAGTAAAAACACTGTTGAGGAGCTCGGCTTCTGGTTGCCGCAGTCACAGGACTCTTTGTTGTCAGCTGCCTCTGTCATCTACTGGTGCTATCCTGAGGCAGTCCCCTCCCCCCATTCTTAGCCTCCCCCAGGTTCAGGACTCTCTGAATCTCCCCCTCTTCTCAGCCTTCCACTAAGCTCCAGCCAGACTTTTCCACTCACCTTGAGAGTGGCATCCTACAGACGCGAACCTAGTTGTAGTCTGTTCAGGCTGCTATGACCAAGTATGAGGCACTCAGTGATTTATAAACACCAGACCCATTTCTCATGGTTCTGGAGGCTGGAAGTCTAAGATCAAGGTGGGAGCATGGACAGAGGCTGGTGAGCAGCCTCTTCCAAGATGTAGATGATCTGCGTCTCCTTGAATCCACAAATGGCAGAAAAAGAACAAGAGAACTCTGTGGGATCCCTTTTTGCAAGGGCACTAATCCCATTCATGCAGTTCCTCATCACCCTCCTAAGGCCTCACTTCCTAATACCGATTAGGAGTTTGGGTTTGAAAATAGGAATTCAGTGATGGTAGAGGGGATACAGATATTTAGTGCATTGCACCTGGCACATCCAAACTGGAGCTCACAAGGTCTTGAATTGCTCCTCCCATCAGGCTGCCCGAGGAGTTCCTACCCGCCCTTCTCTTCCTTAAGTGTGCAGCTGCTCTGCCATCGTCATCATCAGCACCACTTGTAGAGCACTTACCGTACCACGCACTGTCCTAAAGGCTTTCACTCAGTGCTGTGACCCCTTAACATCTACATAAGAAACAGTTTGTGGATAAGAAAGAGCCTAAAATGAGACTCGTTGACGGCATAGCCAGGCCGTCTGGCCTCAGCAGCGGTCTCCAAGGGCTGTGCTTGTCTGCTCCTGTGGCTCCTGCCTGAGTCCACAGGCTTCCTGTACATTCACCTTAGCAACTTCTCTGCCACATCCAGCCCATGCTGGCCGGACTACTGAAAAGCCCACTCAGAAGTATTTCTGTTTCCTTCTCACTTCACGGCGACCCTGCTCCTAGGACCACCAATGATTGATCATCTCCCTCCCAAGATGAGACCATGCCATTTCCCCACTGCTATTACCCTTCTTTGATTTCCGACTATTAAGAGATTGAAGACCAAATACTTGGTGTGGCCTTGTCTCAGACCGACTTCTCTCTCCTCAAATAACCTCTCCAAGTTTCCTCTTTCTCCTATGCATTTCCTCTTCTACAGCACCAGCGGTGCCATCCACCCCAACACGTTTCCACCTTCTGTAGCGCTCTGGTCCCGCCTACCTTAATTAAATGCCATGTTCTTAAATCACCAGCCTCAAATGCCACCTCTGCTACAGAGCCCTCCATGGTCATCAGCCTGCTTTCCTCTTTCCCCTGCACTCTCATGGTACTTTAACCCTGGCTGGGTTGAGTGTGTGTCACCTGACATTATCATTTGTTGTGTCTGCCTTCTTCAGTGTCCTCCACTAACCTTGATCATCACAGTCTGGTGTCACATCTCATTCATCTGTGAATCCTGGTAATGACGAGGCTGAATGCAGCAAGAGCCTGGATACTGAAGTGAACAGAGCCAGCTTACAAGGTCTCTTGGCCACTTAGGGCAGGAAAGGTCCAAGTTCTTTCTATGTGCCCGTCTTTTCCTGCTGTGAAAACCAGACATGGGGAATAATTCCTGAACTGAGGCTGAGCTGGAAGGGCCACTAGAGGTCATCTGCATTCATGTTTTATCTTCAAAACATTGGGCAGAGGTCCAGAAAGGCGGAAGCACTAGCCCAAGATTGCTCATCAGGGAAAAGTTATGGCCAGAATTCAGATTTCTGGTTTTCAGCCCAGGGTACTCTCTGCTCCACTGAACCATTCTATCTTTTCTTTGCTCTTTCTCTACATAATCCAGCTACTGCAGTAACACCAGTTACTCAAACAGAAAAACAGCCACGGGTCTTACGACTCTGAATGCTTCTGTATTCTTCTCCAGATAACCACTTAACACATCTTTTATACTTTTGGCGTGACAATTGTACAATCTCATTTTCTTTAGTTTTCTTAGTAATTTTTTTTGCAATTAACATTTAACTTTTTATAGAAAAAATTTTTTAAAAAATGTTTTCTATTTTATTTTATTAGTACATGTTTCTAGTCCATGCGGTTTACAATCATTTTGGGGAATAATTACATGTATATATTGCAGCTTATTTTTTTTAATTCCCTTTCCCTTCTTTTCCCCTCTCCATTCCTCCTTTGATTCTCCAATCGCCTTTCATACTTGTTGGTAATATTTCTTTTAGCACAAATTATGGATTATAATGTTACATTAATTTGGGTTATTAGGTCCTGTTCCTTGGCATGTCTTTAGTCCTCTCATTCCCTCTGCCCTTGTTTCCTTGAACCCTTTCCCTGCTGGATGAGATCTGTCCCCTTGTCCCTTTTATCCATTTTTAAAAATCATTTTCTTTATTTGTACTTTGCCTCACTCAAATGAGAGATACCATATAGTATTCAAGCTTGAGTGTCTGATTTATTTCACTCAACATTATGTTTTACAGATGCGTTCATTTTCTACATATGCCTCAAATTCGTCCTTCTTTATAACCAAGCGGTATTATATCATATATAACATATTCCATTATATATCCATTATATGTCACTACATGTTATTGCATATTCCATTATATATCACATTTTTTTTTTAATTTGAAAGAGAATAAAACAAAAGGGGGCAGTACAGAGCAGATCAGAACAGGACAACATAGGCAATACAGTACTTTACATTAAGTCAACTGGACATCAACAGTATCTAACACCATATCTCTTACTCTGCTATAGTTGAGCATAATTTCAAATACAATAATATCAAACATAACACAATAGTATTAAGCCATACATAGAGTGAAAGAATTACAGGGCTTTCTGAACCGAATAACAGAAAATGATCAGTGGGTACTATAATACCTCATTTTTGATAAAACAGAAAAAAAAATTGTTTGAACTATCACACATATTCAGAAGTCCTACCATGCTTTTTCTGTTCTACTACCACTGGTTTTATCTACCACATTGTGTCTCCTTGGAACTTGAACATGCGTGATAGTTCAGGAGACGCTCTTGCTTCTGGTTTCCCCGCCCTGGGGTGGCTGCAGCTCCCCAGACCACAGTCACTTTCCAGGGCGGCAGGCTGCTTACTGGTTGGCTCGGCCCCCTAAGTTCCAGCATGGCGGGGATCTCAGGAGACGCTCTTGCTTCTGGTTTCCCCGCCCTGGGGTGACCGCGGCTCCCCAGACCACAGTCACTTTCCAGGGCGGCAGGCTGCTTACTGGTTGGCTTGGCGCCCTAAGTTCCAGCATGGCGCGGATCTCAGGAGACGCTCTTGCTTCTGGTTTCCCCGCCCTGGGGTGGCCGTGGCTTGCCAGACCACAGTCACCTACCAGGGCAGCAGGCTGCTTACTGGTTGGCTCGGCCCCCTAAATCCCCCACATTTTGTTTACTCAGTCATCTGTTGATGAGTACACAGGCTGCTTCCAAGATTTAGGTATTATGAACTATGCTGCTTATAAACATTGATATACCCGTATCGCGGTAGTACGTTGACTTCAGCTGTTTGGGGTCAGATACCTAGCAGGGGGACAGCTGGGTTTATGGAATTTATAGTTTTAATTTTCTGATAAATCTCCATACTGAGTTCCATAATGGTTGTACTAGTTTGCATTCCCACCAACAATGTAGGAGAGTTCCTTTTCTTCCACAGCCATACCAGCATTTGTGATTGTTTGATTTCCTAATGATAGCCGTTCTTTCCAGAGTAAGATGGAATTTTAGTGTTGTTTTAATTTGGGTTTCTCTAATGGCTAGAGATGTTGAACATTTTTTCATATATTTATTGGCCATTGATATTTCTTCTTCTATGTAGTGTCTATTTCTCTAGCCCATTTCTTGACTGAGTAATTTTAGGTGGTTTAGTTTTTTTTTAGTTCTTTGTATATTCCAGATAATGGCCCATTGTCTGATGAGTAGTGGTAAACATTTTTTCCCATTCTGTAGATTGTCTCTTCACTCTGCTGTCTCATTAATCTTTTGCTGTACAAAAGGTCTTTAGTGTGACATAATCCCATTTGTTGATTATTGCTGTTATTTCCTGTGTGATGAAAATTTTGTTTAGAAAATCCTTTCCTATTCCTATGTCTTCAAGTGTTTCACCTATTTTGTCTTCCAGAGGTCTAATATTTGTTTTAATGTTTAGATCTTTCCATTTTGATTTTAATTTAGGATATGGTAAGAAATAAGGGTCCAGTTTCATTCTTCTACAAATGGTTAAACAGTTTTCCCAGTATCACTTGTTGAATAGGCTATCTTTTCTCCAGAATATGCTTGTTGACCCATTGTCAAAAATCAAATGTTGAACCTGTCAGGGAAGATTTCTGTATCCTTAATGCTGTTCCATTGGTCCATGTGTCTGTTTTTGTTCCAGTATTATGCCATCTTTATCACTGTTGCTTTGAAGTGTAGTTGAAATCTGCTATTGGTATGCCATCTGCTTTGCTCTTATTTATCAGAGTTACTTTTGTTATTTTAGGTCTCTTCTGGTTGCATATGCATTTTAGGATTGTTTTCTCTAGATCTGTAAAGTATGCTATTGCTATTTTGATTGGGACTGCATTGAATCTGCATAACAGTTTTGGAAGTATGGCCATTTTGACAATATTGGTTCTGCCTAACCAGGAGCAAGGAACATCTTTTCATTTTCTGATGTCCTCTTCAGTCTCATTTTTCAGAACACTGTAGTTTTCTTTATAGTCGTCTTTCACTTCTTCAGTTAGGTTAATTCCTAGGTATTTCTTTTTTCTTGAAGCAACTGTGAATGGTATTGTTTTCATAATTTCCTTCTCATCCCATTCATTGTTGGTACACACAAAAGCTTAAGATTTTTATGTGTTGGTCTTATATCCTGCTACTTTGCTGAAGTTGGTTATTAGTTTTAAAGAGTTTTTTGGTGGAGTTCTTTGGGTTTCATGTAGAATACTATGTCATCTGAAACTAGTGATAATTTGAGTTTTTCCTGTCCTATATGTATCCCTTTTATTTTTCCCTCTTGTCTAATTGCTCTGGCTAATGTTTCCAGTACTGTGTTTAATAACCAAGGTGATAATGGACGCCTTTGTCTTGTTCATGATTTTAGGGGGAAATGATTTTAGTTTTTTCTGATTTAGTATGATGCTGGCTATTGGTTTGTCATGGATTGCCCTTATCATGTTCAGATATGGTTGTTCTATAACCATTTTCTCAGGGTTTTTATCATGAAAGGGTGTTGGATCTTGCTGAAAGCCTTTTCTGCATCTGTTGATGTCATCATGTGGTTTTTTAACCTTGCTCCTGTTTGTATTGATGTATTACACATGTAGAACCATCCTTGCATCTCTGGGATGAAACCTACTTGATCATGGTATGTTAGCTTTTTGATAATATGCTATATTCTATTTACTAATATCTTGCTGGAGATGTTTTCATCTATGTTCCCTAAAGAGATTGGTCTGTAGTTCTCTTTTAATTGGTCTTTATCCAGTTTGGGAATCAGGGTGAAAGTGGCTTCCATAAGTGAATTTGGGAGTACTCCATCTATTTCAATTTCTCTGAACCGCTTGAGGAGTGTTGGTGATATAACATCCTTAGAAGTTTTGTAGAATTCAGCCATGTATCCATTGGTCCCGGGCTTTTTTTGGTTGGTAGATTCTTAATTACTGAGTTGATTTTCTTGCTTGTAATTGAGTTGCTAAGTGTACTTCTGGCTTCTCAGGTTAGTTTTGGTAGTTTATATGTGTCTAGAAATCTTATATTTCTTCAATATTTACTAACTTGTTGGAATATAATTTTTCAAAGTAGTTACTAATTATCTTCTGGATATCTCTACAGTGTCTATTGCAATTTCACCTTTGTCAATTCTAATTGTATTTATGTGAGTCTTTTCTTTCTCTTAGTGAATCTTGCCAAGGACTTGTTTATTTTACTTATTCTTTCAAAGAATAAACTCTTTGCTTCACTGATTTGTTTTACGGACTTTTTAGTCTCAGTTTCATTAACTTCTACTCTCATCTTTATGATTTCCGTCATTAGTTTGGGGATAGTTTGTTGTTGTTTCTAAAGTATCTTAATATTTCTCATAAGGTTATTTGGGCTTGCTCTATTTTCTTAATGTGAGCATTGATTGCAATGAATTTTCTTCTTGAACTGCTTTCAAAGTGTCCCAAAGGTTCATTGAGTTGTAGTCATTGTTATTCACTTTCAGAAATTTTTAAATTTCTTCTGTGACCCTTTGGTTGTTTAGGGGTATGTTGTTAATTTTCTGGGAGCTTTTGCCTTTTTCAGATTTTTTTCTGTCATTGATTTCTGTTTTCATTGCACAGTGGTCAGATAGTGTGCATGGAATAATTTGAATTCTTTTATATTTACGTAAGCAGGCTTTGTGGACTAGTATGTGATCTATTTTGGAAAAAGTACCATGTGCTGCTAAACAGAATGCATACACTGTTGTAGAAGGGTGGAATACTCTATATGTCTGTTAAGTCTGTATGTTGAAGGGTGTGATTCAGCTCTATAATTTCTTTATTTGCTTTTTGTTTGGTTGATTTATTTGCAAAAGTGTGGAGTTAAAGTCTCCAACTATGATTATGTTGATGTTTACTTGATCTATTAATTTCAGCTGTTTTTGTTTTATGAATGTAGGTGCTCCAGTATTCAGCACTGTGTGTTTATCAGTATTATCTCCTCCTGCTGATTGCTTTAGTTCATATGTAGTGACCTGCTTTGTCTCTTTTAATCTGTTTAAACTTGAAGTTTATTATGTCTAATATTAGGATTGCTACTCCTATTTGTTTTCTGAGTCCTGGTGTATGAGATATTGTTTTCCATACTTTATAATTTTAAGTCTATGAACATCTTTTTTGGATTAGATGGGTTTTTGAATGCAGCATTGTTGAATTCTGTTTTTTGATACAGTTTGCCAGTCTGTGTTTTTTGATTGGAGAGTTGAGGCTGTTAACTTTGAAAGCTATTACTGAAATGTGTTGGTTATTTATTATCATTGTTTTCTGTATCTGTTGGTTTTCTATAATTTATTTTACTTTTTCTGATGGTTTTGTTGTTGCTTATCCACTGACCTCACTAGTTTCCTCTGCGTTTTTAGGTGTGTCTAATCCTATATTTCTGTTGAAAATATTTCTGAGTATTTTCTCTGGTGCTAGTTTAGCACTCATGTATCGTCTGAGCTAGGCATTTTCATGTAAATACCTTATTACTCCATCTATTTTGAAGGATAGCTTTTCTGGGCAAGTTAATCTGGGTTGGAATTACTTAAAATACTTTGCTCTGAGTTCTGGCCTTCAGGATTTGTGCTTGAGAAGTTGGCTGTGTTTCTAATTAGTTTACCTTTATATGTGATTGTATGTTTTTCTCTGGATGCCTTTAAAATTCTAGGGTTTGTTTTTTTTGCTGGATATCTGAAAGTTTCATGAGAATATACAACGACAAATTCTTCCTTTCATCTTAATTGTTTGGTGTCCTATCAGCATCACTTATTTACTTTTAAAATCTTATACTTGGGAAGTTTTCTTTGATAATTTCTGTAAGCATGTTGATCAATCTATCTATGTAGTCTTCAAACTTTTCTGTAACTCTAGTTAGCCTTATATTAGCTTGTTTTTGTTGTCATTCAGTACCTGTAAAAGCATGCAATGGAGGTAATAGCTGGACAGCTGATTATAACACTAATCTAACTGCTTTGTCAAAATAGGACAGGATGCCCAGATGGTAGGCGTGCTCCTCCAGCAGAGACGTTCCTGGTGTTGGTGATCCACACCAGGCAGCCACTTTGGCTTCCTTACCATATAGCCCATGTTCACAAACCAGCAGAATTCTGCCTTCCTTTCCTTTACTCATCACCAAAAAGGTGCTAAAGAAATCCCTGTTCCTTATCAAGTTTCAGAATTGTGGAATTTTTTTTGAACAAAACAGTATCCTTTAGGAAAAATTACCATTTTTAAAACAGTTTTCTTATCATGTAAAAATATATTAGGCCTCTCCATTTATTCAAGTTCTTTATGTAAATCTCAATTGCATTTTATAATTTTCTTTATATGTATCACAAATTAGTCAGTGCTGTTTTAAAACTTTTCATATGTAGTTTTGCCATTTAAATGAGATGCCTTTCATTTTTGGTTTTTAAATTTTTTTTATTTTAAAGAGAATAAAACCAAGCAAAATAAAACAGAATAAAACCAATCAAAACAAAATAATGTAAGTGAAAGAGGACTTCAAACCAAGATAATAGGAAATCAACAATGGCTACTATAATACCTGTTGTCTTCAAAATACCTGTCCATACCATCCAGACATAGGAAAATCAAACAAAATGGAACAGAATAGAACCAATAAAAACAAAACTATGGACACAATTCCGGACTTCCAAGCAAATCCAAAATAGCTACCATAATGTATCTTGTTATCTTTGAAATAGCTGCCCATGCTACCAGATATAACAAAATCAAACAAGGCAAAGCAGGATAAAACCAAACCAAACAATTAAAATAATACAGGACTTTAAAACAAGATAATAGGGAATTAACAATGGCTACTACCTTTAGAAGGAGATCATAGATCTATACAGCATATTGTTAACCTCTAAATAGATGACCAGATTATCAGCTTTAGGCCTGCACAATCAATGAAACACTAAACACTACGAGCATTAAGTTGTATTTTACTTCAATAACTATCATCTCAGCCTGTGTTTCTCCAGATCAGTCAGTCACTCACAGGTCAAGGTGGGGCAGACCTCGGTTCTTCTTGTCTCCCAGCCTGCGAATGGCACTGGCTCAGAGGAAGTGGCTGGCTTCTTTTTTTCTTCCCTGCAGCCCACAGATGGTGCCAATTTACAGGAAGGGGCTGGCATCTGGTCGTTCTCCACGCAGCCTATGCATGGTACCAACTCTCATTTTTGTTTCATAAACTATCATTTTATATAAAAATGTTACTGATGATTTTCTATTTGTGTGGCACTTTTACAAAACCCAAGCCTGTGATCAGCTCTAGGGTTGGACTTGGAAGGGTGGGGATGGAATGTGAACTCCAGACCCAGAAGAGAATATGGCTTATCTGAAAGCAAATCGGTATGGCTGGAGAAGATAAGCCATACCGTCTTGATCAGCTTTGTGGGCACTTTGTAAATCTTTGGAGTGTGAGCAAGGGAAGTCAGGGAATGATTTTATGCAGCAGGTGCAAGGGTAGATTTGCATTCTGAAAAGATCTCTCTGTCTACCATGTGAGAACAGACTGCAGGGGGCCTGGAAGGAAAGAGGGTGCAGATCATTATGTAACAACAGGCTAGCTCACAGTCTGTTTCAAGTGGTTTCTGTCTATTAACTAGTAAGTCTCCAGGACACACCAAAGAAGCCTGTGACCAAGCCTAGTTCGAAACCGGCAGTTCTGGCTCAGAGCCTATTCTGATGCACCACAGATTATCATGGAAAAAGGTAATGGCATTGGAGTTGGTGAGCAGGATTTAACATTAACAGGACCTGTTGACCTAGCCAGATTGGTTATGGCACAGGGAGATATCAAGATAGCAGCTTTTCCACATATTTATTGGCTAGAACCCTTGTGTTCACTTTTCCATTGTGTTATGCATAAGTGCTTATTTCCATGGAGAGGGAGGAAGGGAATTCAGGCCTACTTGCCAGGTGCATCATGTGTCTCTCACTTGTCTCCTGGGTGTGTGGCAGTGTTAGGGGTGAGTCTCTGCCCATCTGACCTTTTCTTCCATTTAAGTGCCCTTTATCTCATAGATTGACCCATTAAGCTAAGAAAATGGGGAAAAGGTCTTGTCTTTGGTCAATAGAGGCCAGAGACTCAGTCCTAGAGCTCAGTTTTCCTGGCGTAGGAGACACTAATGGTATCTTCAGATCATGTGACAACATCAGCAAATGTCTAGTCACCTGCAAGAGGTCAGAGGAGGACCTCTTAGTCTTATAGAGCCAAGAGGGTAGGGGCGAGACATAGTTATGAATAAGTTGAGGCTGGGCACGCTGGGCATGGTGGCACATACTTATAATCAAAGCAGTATGGGAGGTTGAGGCGGTGGGACTGCAAGTTTGAGTCAATCTGAGCAACTTAGTAACTTTACAAGACCCTGTCTCAAATTTAAAAAGAGGAGAGGGAGACTGAGGATGTAGCTCATTGTGATGGCCCTGGATTCAATTCTCAATACTGAAAAAAAGTATACATTGGGTTAAGCCAGAAAAATAGATGTAAGTATTTGGAACTGGGACACAATATAGTAGAGATGTAGAGGAGAGTTGGAGCATGGGTGACCTGAGCCAGAAAAACACAAGGCTCCTCCAAGGGCGCTGTTTGTGAGTGAACAGAGACTTCTGAAGTCCATTCTGAGACCTGTCCCAGCTCACCCTTCTCCAGGGAGACCCCAGGAGTCCTGAGGAGTGTGAAGGCTGAGATGTGGGCCATTGAGATGAGATGTCCAGGTCAGAGTCTGGGGTCTTGTGTGCTGCTGAGCTGAGCCCCTGTTCCCCAGCACTCACTGCCTTCCAGCATCAAGGCAGCAGGACCAGGAAGGGGCAGGCTCTGCTGCTACAGGGAAAGTGGTGACTACAGAGTGGACAGACACAGAGGGCAGGTGGGGTGCAGTGAAGACCGGAACCAAGGAAAGATCTGACAAAGCTGGACAAGTCTTGGTGGGAACTGCCCCACTGGCCCGCTAGCCCTGGATGAGTTCACCTGAGGAGGTCTAGAAGCAGGGGCTACACATCATCTCCTCGCAGTGCTGGAGCTCAGAGACGCTGAGGGAGAGGCTCCATGTCTGCCTCCTTCCTAGAGCGCAGGCAGGGCAGCACCAGCTGAGACTACGTCTTCATCCTCATCTCCATGGGCAGTGGCCCCATGGCCCAGGCTTTAGCTGAGTAAATCTTTGTGCTGTGACTTCCCACAGTGTTCTTGCTTCTTTTGCTATAATAATTCCTTGGGGTCCTGAGAGCAATCAGTGAGGGAATACAAGCCAGTGCTTAGCACAGTGCTGACTGTCCACGAGGCCTCAAGGAATAGGAGCTCTAATTACCAAGTGTTGTCACATCTTTGTAGTGCCTTGGACCTTTGACAGTATTCACAAACTCGTGTTCCTTCTCTTGGCTCATTTTCATGCACCCTGCACAGTAGGCAAGGCATGCGTTCCCTCCATCTAACAAGTGAGAAAACTGCGGCAAACTTAGAAGAGTGGTTCCTGGTCCCCCAGAATCAGCAGAACAGAAAGGATAACAATTTTCCTCTCTTAAGTCTGGCCTGGTTGCATGCTTCTTCTATAAAATACAACAATTCTGTCTTTGTTCCACAGTTCAATCATCTTCCATCTCCTAACAGACCTGCTAGTAAGAGTCAAAATACCTGAGAAAAGTAGTGCTCGAAGGAACCTTAGAAATTGTTCTGATTTCCATAAGGCACAGAGTGAGGAGTTACTCAAGGTCATAGTTAGAGCCAGGACTGGAAGCTGGGACAGGTGTTCTTTCTTCTCTGCCTTCTGTATCTGTAAGTCTTGGGCCTTATATCCCCATTTCAGGGGTAGCAAAACAAAGACAGGGAGGTAGCACAGCTTAACTTAAGCCAGTAGCTGTACCTTTCAGGTCCTTTCCTTTTCAGTGACCTGCTGAGTATGATGTGTATGAATCAGCAGCACCCTCAAGGACAAGCCATGGAGCGCAAAGTGTGTTTGGGGATACTAAACTTTGCAAATAGTTTAAATTACATTTCAGGAAACTTATTTCTCTACCTAGAGAAATTGGGCATAGCTGTGGTATATAGCTGCAGGTTTAGAGAAGGATTCTTTAAAATGCATTTCACATTTTAAATAACCTTGGTTTTCTTACAAGGGGAAAACCAGGTCAAAAACACACACTTGCAGGCTTTTCTGGAAGGTTACAAAATAAAATGTCCTTTGCCTGGAGGATATAAAGGAAATGGCTCTCTGTTTGACAAAGGACAGGGCTCTTCTAGATAAATCCTGCATTATGAACAAATGAGAGCTCTTCTCTTCCTGATCAGCTTAATTCCTTCTTGCTTATCTGTAAATCCAATAATGCCAGTAAAACAAACCCTCCTGGAGGCTGAGCACAGGGGTCTGGGCCTCAGCCTGCGAAGTCCTCTTGCTATTTAAATCCCCAGTCTCTGCTCCTGGGAGAGCCAGGCATGGCAGGGTGTGTGTGTTGGGGTGGGGGTGACAGGAGGAAGGAATTAGCTAGGAACAGTAGTCGACCCAAGTCACTATGCTTCTGCTTCCTTGTCCAGGAAACATTCTACAAATACCTCACAGTGGAGCAGGGTGGACTGGGTGAAGCACAGGTATAAGATTCAGCATCTTTCTGACTTCCCTGCTCCCTGCAAAATAAATAACTGAGCTAAGAATTGCAGATCTTTCTTACACATACATGCATTAGAATATAGCCACCTTATTCACCTTATTCAAACGTTAGAATATGACCACCACTGGATATCATTTTAGTATTATATTATACTAGATGACTATTTCAACCCAGATGGCTTTACAGTTTTTATTTACTAAACCCATTGCACATTGACCAGTACAATGTCTACAAGGCAGGGGAGTAGCATGTGGTCTGTGCTGTTGAGGCATAATTAGGAGGTTGCAGTAGTCCAATGCTAGAGTTAAAAGGAGCCCCAAGCTTCTGGGAGGAGGAACCATGGGCAATGGAGAGTGTGGTCCCCTCGGTGGCATAGCTGATGACACTGGATTATGTTGCTTATACCTGGGCTCCTTTTAGTGACACCATTCACATAATGCCAACTTGTGGAGCTTTTTAAAAATAGGAGACTACACTTTCCTACAATAGTGTATCCTGTCTCATAAACCCGTTCCGCTGTTTTTAAAACTGTGTGAAATATGCCTAGTGGCCCATCCTCTGAACATAGACTTATTTACTTAATTAAGTCCCAGATGATAGATATTTGTCCCCACCCCTGCTTCTTTCCCCGGTTAGGAAAAAACTTTGATGAATATCTTTGTGCATCAACTTTTGACTTCACTGTATGTTTCCTTTGGCTAGATTTCTGGAATACGAACTAACGAGTTAAGAGACGAGGCTCTTCTATGGTTTTCTCTAGAGGGTGGTAGTTAAGCCTCTCAGCTTTAGAACCCTCTGCGCCTGAGTTTGAACTTGAACTCTATCACTTATTTTCTGCATGACTGAGAAGAAGATGTGCACCCCTTTGTTTCTTCCTCTGTAAAATGGGGATAATATTAATAGTACCTATCTTGTAGCATTGTGGTGAGGATTAAATGAGAGGAGTCTTGTCTAACTGAGCAGGCATGACTCATGAGACATCAAAAGAAAGTGAGCTTTATTTTGGTTTCCCATAGTCTCTTTAAATTCATTCTATGGGGCTGTTTCTCTCCATAAAGTTAGATGATATTTAGGGTAGATCCCAGGACTTTCCTGGCCATTTTCAGATGCCAAAACATCTTCCCGTAATTAAGTAATTTAACTTTCTTATTCATCAGAATTTAAAGAAATTGTACTTGGAACTTCAGAGTTACACCAATTCTTTTTGCTGGATGCATACTGTCAGGCCTGTGCGGAGAAGGTCCAGCTTGTAAATGACCAGTGCTTTTCAGTGTCCAAGGTGTAGGGTGATGAGAGGAAGAACAAGCCAGTTCATTGACCGTGCTCTGATGAGCTACTGTACCTTCTCTGTCCTTCTCTGTCACTGGGGTGCTTCTGAGGGTTCCTGGAGCCCGCACCATTGCTGGGCTTTCTTCCTGGAGTTTCATCCTTGATGTTCATCCTTTGGTACCTTTCTTGGGCCCTGGAAGACCTGTACTTCCCTTCTCTTTGGTGTCATCTCCTCCCATGAGGGAGCCCTCTTGGCCAGTCACATCTGGCTGTCATGCTAGGACCCACACTGGTTCTCAGCAGCTATTCCCGTGTGTAGTTCCTTTGCCCTCCAGACCTCTGCACACAGGCTGATCTAGAAGCAGCAGCACGGCCTCTGCCATCACTGCAGCCAGCTGCCGCCTGCTCTTTAGATTCGTCACAGATACCCATCTCCTGAGGCCCATGACCATCAGAGCCAGGAGTAGGTTCCCCTAGGGGGACGCTGCAAGGCCTCACTCTGTGACCATGAAAGCTATAGCTCCCTTCACCAGTCTCAATTATTAGGCATCACTTAACCCCAAGGACTCCTTAAAATTCCTTCTCAGCCCCCAACAGCCCCGCTTGTTAGTCTCTCTCATATTCTATATGTACTAGAGATGAATGTCAGTTAATGGCATAGACCCAGGCTTTTCCAGGTCCTGCTTGGTGTATTCCACTTTACTTCAGAACGTGATATCTCTTAGCTCCGAGTTTCAGCTGGAACCTAGACTGAAGAGTTCCATTTCATTGTCCTGTCACCAAATTTGCCTTTATAAAATACACAGAGGAATGCCTGGATAAAGCATGCACTCGTGGTGTGTGATATACGATCCAAGCTCAGTGGCTGTTTAGGTTCATTTCATAACCACTGTATTTGGTTTTATTCCTGCTACCTTGTTTTAATGCTCTATGAGTTTTATGCTATCAGAACACTGTTTTTGTATGCCTGTGTGTAGACTATTTGATATTATCTTCAGCAGTGATTTGGAAAGTGATTTGGAAACATACTGTTTTTAATCCTACTCATGGTTACCCTGAATTTAATAAAAGATACCCACATACCTCTTTATCTCACTTTAATCACTGACGGTGGAACAACGGTCTTTGTGTATTTTGTAGTTATTTAAATGGGAGTTACAGAGGGTGCTATCAGGCCACTCACACTTACACTGCCATCTTCTCATGGCCTCCAATCAACAGTTTTAAAAGGGCATTGGACTGTGTTTGAGGGCCTGCTTTTCTCTCTCCTGGACTTTCCTGGTAGCCATCTGTAGTTTGCAATATTGCTAGCCCTGTTTTCTTCCTATCTTCCATTTTGCTCCCGATTACATCTGGGCTTTTTATTCTGTCCTTTAGTGACTCTGCATTGGTTATAGGATAAAATCCAGACTCCCTAGCCTGGTGTGCTGGGTGACATGATCCGACTCTACCTCAGCTAGATAGAGGCCATCACTACCACACAAATCACTCACCCACAAGCCACCATGCTGGTTCACACCTTGGTTTTTAAATGCATTAATCAAGGACTCTCTTGTCTCCATGACTTTGCCCATATCATCCTCACTGAAATGGGCATGGTGCCTGACCAATTATAGTATCTTGGTGATAGTTAAATTTCTCCTTTCTTTACCAGCCTATCAGAATCATTTTTATCCTTCAAGGCCCAGCTCAATGGTCCTTCTTTTCCATTTTCAGAAAAACCTGTAGTAACTAGACCTTCCTCCTAACAATACCATTGACTGCCCCTCCTCTATACCCCCAACCCCAGCACTCTGTACATGTGGACTGTAACACCAACACCTTGATGCTGATGCAGTCATTATCTTCCCCACCTCTACAGCCAGACTGAAAGCTCCCTGGTAGCAGCTTTGGACCTGACCCTTGCCAAAGCCATGGCAGACCTGTCTCAGCCTTTGAGTAAAGTAGATGTTTGATTGATTTGAATTGCCTTCCTTGGACTTCAAGGTCATGATGCCAAGCCACCAAGCAGGGCCTAGTCAGAATGGGTATTCACTTATTATTCACATCACTTTGCTTCCAAAGTTCACAAGAGGTGGCCTTCACTCAGTAAAAATATTACATTAAGTTATAGAAAATGTAGGACTCCAAATGGAAGGGGTAAGTGCCACAATGCTAACCATCTTCCCTGGGTGAACTGGTTCTACTGAGGGAGCTGGCCCTGAATCCTCCAGTTCAGATGTAGAGCTTTGCTTCTCTCCCCATCATGAGCCATCACTGGGTTTGAAAATGCCTAAAATGCAATGAGGAGAATTTAAATTCATGGCAAATATCTCATTCTTATAGGATTTGGACAAGTGGAAGGCATGCTGGGATTGCTGTGTGGAAACAAGAGATGACCTTGTTCCTGGGTTGAATTAGAAAAATTTAGGCCCTTCCTCAAGAACACTATATCACAGAGTTGTATATAAAACAAATTTTACCATGGCCCAGTACAACATTCTTCATGTGCCTTCCTGGAGTGACTTTATGATGAACCCAAAGGCATAAATGTAAGATGTCAACCAGGGATGCCATGTGGATGGAAGAATTCCTTATAAGCTCCGAGTTGAGTGTGAATACTCATAAACCCACATCTTCTCTGTGTACCACATGCATTAACACATATCCAGCAATGTTCTTGTGTAGACCTGTTCCAGCTGCAGGACTACGTCTCCCACACACTTTCATGTATACACTGTCACATGGTCCCTGGCTCCCCCTCCCACTGTGTGCACACACTCATAGACACCTCACACACAACTTGTGCACTGTCACACAGACCCTTGGCTCCCCTATGTCCTGTGTGAACACATACAGCCTCTGCAGGAAGGGACATGAAGAACTGCCTTATTTTTGCACCTCACTCTGCCTCCAGATTTTGCTCCCTTAGGACACAACCTAACGTGTCTATTTAATAGATTCAATTACTCCAGGCTCCTGAGACCTTCCAACTTAATTCTGACTGCTTTAAGGTGTCAGATAATTTGACAGTAAAGGGAGGAAAACAGCCTCAGGTTTTTGAAGGGAAAATCTTCTAGGCTGTAGTTGCTGGTGGTCTGGAGGGGAGGGCCTCCTGGGCTCAGAGCACCTAGCCTTTTGTTTCTGGTCGGAGTTCTATCTTCAAGGACAGAGGGCCCCAGGGAAGGGGCTTTGCTGCTTCTCTCTGCAGCCCTTCCTGGGAGACTGATGGGTGAAACAGCCTTGTTTTCTGCACTGTAAACATTCCCAAGTGACTTGTCTGTTCTTTGTCTCCAGTGACAGTCATCGCTCTTAAGAGTCTGATAAATATCTAGAAGTAACAGCATTCAGACGGCATTGATGCTGTGCCATATTGATGGTTCGGAACTGCCTTGTGCTCCAGAAGCTTGAAAGGAGCCTGCATGTGGGTTGCTTATATACCGCATGCACTGATAGGCAGGAAGGAGCTGAGGATAAGGTCTGTGGATCCAGATACTTGGGGATGAATACTAACTTCACCATGGACCAGCTCTAAGACTTTGTGCAAGATCCTAGATCTTTTCCTGGCCTCTGTTTCCTTTGCTGTAAAATGGATATAACACTGTCTACCTCTTAGGTGTTGTGAAGAGTAAAATAGAGTATGTAGACAGCACCTAACATGACCCCAGCTCCTGACATTCAGCCAAGGCTCCAAATATCTTGAATATTGTGTTTTATAGTTAATGGGCCAGATAAAGCAAGGCTGAGAAGCTGAGAGAATCCTGGGGTGGAGATGAGGGGCCCTCCCTCAGCCTTGGCTGGCCATTGCCCCCATCTCTCGCCCACTAGTGCTGTGTAGTGCTGCTGATTCCAGGGTGCGCGTGAGGACATCCATGTGCTGTGTGGGGACTGTGCTCCTCCTCAGCAGAGCCCTCTCTCACCCAAGCTCAGGGCTGCCTCCCCCAGCCCTGTTGTGCACCCTCCTCCATCCTTCTCTGAGCTGTCCTGCTGGTGTTAGAATGGGTCCTGGTCACAGCCAGGACCTTGTCAGCCTTTGGACATTAAGATGATGCTTGTGGAATTGTTTTTGCCTCTCATGACTCCTGGAAAGGGCCTTTAGAGGACAGAGGTCCTAGTTCTGTTTCAGATCCTTCACTTCCTAGCTTCGTGTCTCTAGGCATGCGAGCATCCTGGAGACTTCATTCTTTGGGAATATGGGTGAGACAGTTGCCTCTCAGGCTGTTGTGCCGATTAGACAGTATAATTTTGAAAGGACCAGAAATGCAATGGACAGCAATTGTGACCCCTCCCCAACTGGACTGCTGAGCCCAAGATGGGAAGGACTCCAGTGAGAATTTCCTTTACTAAAGCCACAGCAGACATCTGAAACCTGCCGGTGGGCGGGATGCCTGGAGCTCTCGGCACCTGTTCCCGCACCGCCCGAGCCCCCTGCCCTGCCCCGCCCCCGCCCTGCTAAATCTGGGCAGCGATTTCCCATTGCTTAGCAGAGATAGGTAGTGTCCGAATCATCCCTGCCTCACCACGGGAGAAACTAAAGCTCTGAGGCTTGGGGACCCGCTCCTTGGTGGCAGCGCCTTATTCGCCCAGGGTGGGCGCCGCCTGGCGCGGTTCGCCGGAGGAGCGCAAATCCCGGCGATTCCCGGGAAGGGGTGGGGTCTCCGCGAGGCGGGGCGTGGAGGCGGGGTGGTCGAGGCTGCCGCGCAGGGCTCGGGCTCGGGCTCGGGCTCCGGCTGGAGAGGGGGTGCGGCGCTAGGCGGTGCGGGCGGCCTCTCCCGCCTCTGACGCGCGCTCCCGCCCGAGGCCGCCCCGCGCGCTCCCGCCGCTTCGCCCTCCCACCGCGCCGCGCAGGCGGCAGCTCGCGCTGGGACCCTGGCGTGCAGCTCGGGCCTCGGCGGGGCCCAGCGCCCCGGCCCGGGAGGATGCGGCCCGGGGCGGCCCGGGAGCTGAGCAGGGCCCTCGCGCCGGCCCCTACCGGCCCTGACCTCCGGAGCCGCAGCCGCCACCCCACCCTCGGGAGACATGACTTCCAGACCGCATTCCGACTGGATTCCCTACAGGTACGCGGCGCCGTCCCCTCCATCCCTTCCACTGGGGGCGCGGGCAGATCCCTCCCTCACCGCTGTGCGCGTGGGGCGGGGTCGCACAGACCCCAAACTGGGGAGTTAGGGCCGGCTGGCGGGGAGGGCACCTCTACCCTCCTCGTCTTTTCCAACACTGGGGGAGTGAGTGGGAAACGCTGGTCTTTCCTACCCCAACTCTGGGACCCCAAACCTGCTCCACTTCCATGTCTGCCTGGATTGCTGGAAGCGGCTTTATGGCCGCCTGGAGGAGGGGCGCAAATTGCCTGGACCCCCCTCCTAGGCCTAGCACTCGAGCCGTTCGCCTTTATAGCTTGCGCACGCACAGCCATACATCTGCACACTTGCACCCACAGCATGTCCTCGTGTTGGGCCAAAGATGCCCCTGCTGGTCAGTTCACATTCTCGGAGTGTGGATTCTTGAGGACAGTTAATTCTGAACCCAGACCACATGGCCTTCATATACACAGGCACTTATATATTTCTATAGACATCAATTCATGGGCTTACACAGGTGCATCCATACTGTATGTGAGTATTCGCCCAGGGTGGGCACCGGCTGGCGCGGTTTTCGGGACGAGCACAGATCTCGGCTATAGAAATACATCAGTTCTTCTGCTTACGCAGGTGTATTCCTACATACAGTGTGTGTGCACATACACAGCCTGCCTCTGGAGATTATTTGATACATATTGTCCACTCACAAGTACTATTGAGTATCTTTCAGACTCAGTAATCAGCTTCCTAACAGGCCTATACCTGGATGCACAATACATAGAACTGACCTCTTGTGCTCAAAAGTACTCAGTAACCCAGGCACACTCAGGGAAGCCCACCTCCCTCTGTTCCCAGACACCGTGGTCTGATCCAAGGCTGGCGGGCTTTTCCATTTGTGTGGCAGAAGGTTGGGTAGGCTGTGGCCCTCACACAGGTACAGGCGTTCCCGGATATCCATTCTACTCCAATCTCTGTTAAGGAAGGAGCTGATCGCCATGGCAGTGCCAGATCCTTGGCCACCTATTGGCTCTTTGGTTGCCATGGGCTACGGGACTGTCTCTAGGCCTCCAGGAGAGGCATGTGTATAAAAAGGGCATTGGGCTTCTAAGGACCACTTTTTATTGATGACCCAGGTGCATATGCCTGTAGGTGGCAGGACTTAGACCGTCAGACCCATCCTGTAACACTGCCTACTTGGGAGAAGGAGCCCAATCACAGTCACTGACTGAAAGTTTTGATAGAACTTGTCCAGGAGTCTATCCAGACAGCATCCCAAATAAAACCAGCCGAAACTGCCCATGGTTAAGAGCACATCTTTCTGCAAACAGGAAGCTGTCATTAGCCTGGGAATTAAGGGATTGTCTTGAGAATTAAAGGCCAGAACTGGCCCTTAATTTTTATGGGACCTTCAGGGATCCTAAGTTATTTTGAGGTCCCTCCAACACACACATACACTTGCGTGCATATATGTGTCACCCACAGGATCTCCTGCAGACATATGCATTTGCAATGGTCTCAAATAGATCAGAGAGCTCTTCCCACTGGGAACTGGGAACTAGGGCTGTGCTGACTGAAGGGCATGTGCCTGGACAGGACATCCAGGCTAGCTGCACAGGTAGTTTCTGGAGCAAACTGGCATTTCTTGACATAAGCCTTCTAGAAGGTAGTGTGGCTCCAAAGAGTATCATGTATCTTTTCTAGGCTCATCAGAGGTGCCTGGGTGGTATCTGTGGGCTGAGCAAACTCCAGGGAGATACGTGTGTAAAGGGGGTTCAGATACAGGGGGGTGGCTTCAGGCTGAGGAAGATGGGAGGGGTCATACTTATGGCTCTGGAGGTGATGTTGCATTTAAGGATCTAGCAGACTACAGGCTTGGCCAGCCTAGGACATGGCCCCCAGGGAGCCGTGGACTAAAGCAGCTTGTCGAATGAATGCCTGGGTCCTAGGCTTAAGCCCGTTCCTGAGAAAGGGTGTTCTAGGGAGGTAGGGTTTTCTCTGGGAAATGACTGTCCTGCAAGGAGTGATTTGTATCTGACCCAGCCCAGGCCCAACTCCCCACACCCCTTCTCCATGCCACATTCAGCTAGGAGCATAGAATGGTGCCACCCTGAAAGTGTAGCCCAGAGGGGCAGGTAGGCACCTTTGTGGCTGTGCCCTACTTGTTTTTTCTATTCCTCTATCACTCTGTCTTCTTGTTCTCAACTAGGAAGGGTGGGTTCCAGCTGGGGTGGACTGTTGTCACAAGTTGCCAGGATCCTTCTTTCCCTGCTGGGTCTTTCTGGGTACGTACTCACTAGGAAAGGCTGGAGGCAGAGAACATACTTCTAACATGTGACACTTGGCCTGAGAGAAGCAGATGCAAATTGCCTTTTGCATTAACTGGGTTGCTGGTTGCAGGCAAACCTTACAGTCACAGAAAAAACTGGAGCAAAACACAGACAAGACATTTAATGTGCATCTAGGGGTTTGGGACAGCATGTGTGCACGTACTTTCACTGGCACGAGGTTTCCCTAATTTCACAGCGTGTCAGAATTGGGATGTGGTGTTTACCTGGAAGAGGGGTCAGCTGACTTCTTGTTAGCTCTGCTAATAGCATTTCTCTCCTTCTGTGATAGTTGTGTCTTGCATCCCCTGGGCCCAGCTCATTTTCTTCAAAGCAGTGATAGGTGGTAATAATCTTCTCATGAGTAATTTTGACTGAGTTTGTAATGATCATGGATTACTCTCGCATTCTGATTTAAAAGGGAGCCATTTTGTTTATAAAGTTGAACAGTTGTAGTAGTGTTCTACCTATTTTTTCTGTTATCACCAACAATTATCATTTCTGCCAGTATTCTTGAGGAATATTAGATGTCCATAATGTACAACTTTACAACCTTTTTAAAGCTGTGGTTGTGGGGGTGGAGTGTGAGCAGCAGGAGGGACTGTGGGCCCAGGTACGATGTAGGACCATGGTGAGTACAAGTGATGACCAGTCGTCCTCAGTGCCCTTGACTGTGTGCTCTGAGGCCAGTGGCTGTTGTTTCCCTCACCAAGTCATGAACTTCTTGAGAGCGTGGACCTTATATGGTTCTTGACTGTGTCTCCAGCACCTCCCAGTATAGATGAGATGCTCACTCCTTTGAATCACAGTAGTATTCTTGGGTAGCCTTTAGGGCAGTGGTGGTGAACCTTTGGTGGACTGTTTGTATCACTGAAAGTTCCAAAAGGCTTTCCATCACTGCTTTAGGGCTTCCTCGGGTTTCCTAGTCCTGCACCTGGGCTCTCAGCACACATGAGGGCCCTCCCGTTGTAGTGGGGCCTCCCAGACCCCTGATTGCAAGGCGTGGCTCTATGTCATAGAAGGAAACTCTGACACTAGAGCATAATCTGAATGAGTGCTCCCTGTGACATTCCTGCCAAATGATTCCACCAGCTGGCTGTGACTGTAGAAAGTTTTTCTGTGGGCTGCACCTAAGTATGGAACTGAGTTCCTTCTTCTCTTGGCCTTTTGCTTTCTGGGAAACAGTATAATTGATTACTGATTGAGCAGGACTCCCAACTATTTCATTTTGCTGCTAGGTTTAGCCTCAGAGGTACCCTGCTGTACGAGCCCATTGCTTCGCTTCTGGCCATTCCTAGCAACTCCTCAATTAGTCAGCCATGGCTCTTGGTCTTCATTTGCATGACTAAGCATTAGCATCACATTTAGTACTTGCTTTAAAAAAAGAGATCTTCAAGTGGGTTGATTCTGGGGCATGTGCCTGTGTACTTCTGAATTACCACAGCAGGGCTAGCCAACCTCCAGAGTGAGGTTTCAGTGCACCTGTGCAATTGTGAACCACCAGCTGGAATGCAGCTGGCCCCAGCCCTGGAGACTGGAACTCCTGTCAGCAGCATGGTCCTCTCCCTTTTAGAGCTGCCCCCATTCCCACTACGTGCCATGCAGCTGCTAGGCAACAGAAGTCACAGATGTGGACTTGCTGGAGTCTGGCATAAGGCACAGAGTTGCAGCCAGTCACTCTGGGTGGCCTGGCCTCTCCTGACAGCCACTTATCTGATTGCTGGGTCCAGCAGGGCAAGTTGTATAATTCTTTCTGGGGGGAAGAATGAAGACCAGAAGAGGACAGAGCAAAGTAGCTATGGAAAGTATGCAGATGGTTAAGTCTGTCCCTGGGTTGTCCTGGCCCCCAGGCCTCAGGTTAGTGCTGGTGGGTTAGCTGGAACTTTGAAGGTGTAGGGTAAAAAGAAAAGGATGGAAATAGTCTTCTTAAACTTGGTGGCCATGTCTGGATTGTCTGGTTTACAGGAAAAGTACTCTCCTCCCCATGCTTTTGATCCTTTGGTGTCAGTGATGGTTTACTTCGTAGGTATCTGTGGGAACAAGTGGAAGCAGAAGGGTTGATTCCCTGAGAGTCAAAGCTGTGACCTTGTCAGCCCTGGACAGAACAGGTAGATTGGTGGAAACTGCAGACCGGAGCCAGTGGCAGGTGCTGTACTGGGTCTGCTTGGTCTGGCCCCCAGCAAGAGGTAACCATAATGAAGGAGCTGCCAGGGTCAGCCAGAAGACCCATCCCTCAGAACCCTGTCTGTCTGAGTCTCTTGGCGGGGCTGCAGCTGGCAGCCTGGGCTTGGCAGTGATTCCATAATTGGCACTGGAGTCATTAAAAAGCCATTACTGTTTGCTTGCGTGGTTATCGTGTAGTATAATCTAGAACAGAGCCCATCAGAAAGGCTCGGAGGTGTGGTGAGAAAGACAGACACCCTAGGAATGGTGCTACTGTGGTGATGAGGAGGCGGGGCCAGCTGGATGGGGGCAGAGCTGGTCCTGCTGAGCGAGAGAGGCGCTCTAGTTCTGCTCTCTCCCTGGGGACAACCACCATTGTTGTCATTGCTCTCCACCACATGCTGCTGTGTGCTGGGGATTCTTTGTTATTCACTCAGGAGAGATGTTGTGTGCTTGGATGCATTGTCCTTAACCAGAAACACTGTCCTAGTACAAGCTTGTCACTTCCAGGTGGCTGTGGTCTGCCTGGTGCCCTTGCAGTTTCCCTAGAAACCTGTGCTTTCCCAGGAACCTGGTCTTACCCAAGTGTCACACCTACTCTCTGGGCCTCCTGGTGTTGGTGGATTTATTGTACCTCTGCCCGATGGGTCTTCTCAGCCAGGCGCATGCTGCATCTGAGGTTCTGGAATCTCAGAAGCCTTGCTGTTTTGTTCATCCATCTTTCTCTGAAGGCCCTGGGTAAATCCTTTCTACCTGCAGTCTTATCTGGTAATCAATGTTACTAAAGCTTGTGGTTCTTTGTCCTTCCCTATGGGGGATGGGACAGAAGCAGAGGAAGTACCATGTTTATGGAAAGTTGCCTCTTGCCCCAGGCATAACTGTGTGGAATGTCCACAGCCTTGTGACACAGCCGGTGGTAGGAAGCCATCTCCCCTGCATGCATAAGGTCATAGAGGACACAGGTCAGTAAGGTTGGAGTCTTTGGAAGCACCTTTTATCAGTTGAGCTGCCACTGTGAGCCAGCATTTCTAGAGACGGCTTTGCTGATGTGAGCTTTGCCTTTCAGCTAAATGGTCTCTTGAAAATGACTCTAGGAATTCACATTGGCACCACAGAAGCCATCTTGTTTGTTCTGGTCAACCGAGAAGGGTGCAGGTGTTACCAGGGTGACTGTGTATATCTCTGGAAGTGCCCTCTGAAAGTGTGCATGTCTTGCAACATCCCAGTCAATTGTGAAATGGGAATGGTGACAAGAGGCACAAGAGGAAGCCTGCACTGCCTCATGAAAGTCCCATAGGGACTTCTGTGACTAGGCCACTAGCATACAACGGACTCTGAAGATTGCGGGCTGCCCAGGTCGAGGTCTGGAGTTCAGCAAGCAGAACATAGCTGGGCTTCAGGCCCCATTGCTCCTGCCATCCGGGTGCAGTTGTACAGAGTGCAGACTGCATTTTTTTAATATTCTGGAAGTAATGAGTGGTTGTGCACTGCTAATGGAGTCGACAGTGATACAGTATGCTTTGGAAATGAGTCTGTATCTCAGTCAACTTTCTGGTCACTGGGACAAAATACCTGATAATTGCATCTTAAAGGAGGAGAGTTTTATTTTGGCTCATAGTTTCGGTGGGTTTGTTCCATGGTATGCTGGCTTCGGGGTGAAAATAGTATGGTGGAAATGATACTGCATGATATGTCCAGGAGATAGATTCTAGGTTCTTGTATATAGTGAGCAAAGAATTGCAAGTGTACACCCAATGGTAAAATAAAAAGCAGCTGTGTGTAGTGAAGATAATGGGAAGGTGTGCTCAGGGCAAGTCCATGCCAGCAGAAACAAAAAGGTGGCTCAAATAGTGCTGGGAAGGCAGGGGAATAGGAAAAAAAAAGGTGACGAATCAGGCTTTCACAATGTGAAAGGCTTTAAACGATGTGTCCCCACCCCAGGCGCCTCTCATTGGACTCTCATAAGAGTGACAGAAATGATTGACAGGGTGCTGAATCATGTCAGGGCTCCCACTATGCGTGACTCTCCCAGAGTTCGCTGTTTTAATCACATGCAGGAGATGTAGTACTTATATGTAAAGATGCAAGTGGGGGAAAAGCTCACTGAAGGTCATATACTGTGCATGTGCTCTGGAGTAAAGCTTTATGGAGATTTCCTGGGTCTGTGTTACTTTTATTTCTGCTACTCTTAGGACAATGGAAGGCGATTTGGGCCTGGATTGTTGCCCAAATTCAGGTGGATGGAGGGGTGGTGGTCAGTCAGCCCCAGTTGTGCTACTGATACTAGACAGCTGTTCACGTCCTGGTGGCCAGGCCAACAGAGAGGAAGGGAACAGCTGGGGTCAAGAACACTCTCTTCCAACTCCATCTCAGTGACCCACCTCTAACCAGGCGCCCCCTCCTGACAGCCCACCCCAACCACCTTCTAAACATAGGAGACTTTGGGGATTATGTTAGATCTAAACCACAGCAGTCTGTGAGCAAGTGCTTTGCTTTTGGGTCACTCAGCCAGGCCGCTGACCTGAGGTACAGAGATGGAGGAGAGCTGCGACCTCCCGTACCTGGTAGGGCTCACAGGAGTCTTGCTCATTTTGGATCCTCAGGTTTTCCCTCCGCCCTGAGGATGAAAAGTCTGTATCAGCCAGCTCAAATATTTAGGGAGTGGTTCAGTCCTCAGGTCCTGGCAGTGTCCTCTTAGGCAAGCAGGCTGTTTGAAGACTTGGGCCTGGAGGCGTGTCTGATGAGTGGTGTTTTCTCCTGTGATCTGCTGGCGGCTGAGGGTTTGGTGAATGAGGCAATTTTGTGCACGACCTCACATCACACTCGAGGCTCTTCGGATGTGCAGAGCAGCCCACAGGTACCAGGAAAGGCCAACCCAGATGTTAAGTGAGGAGACAGCAGCCAGTTAAAAAGATGTTTCATTCTTATCTTTTGCCTTCCACACATACTGTGTCCACCTTTGTGCAAGGATGCCCAATTTTTACACAAGTGTGCTTGCATATGCACACACACATGAGATATAGTCAGTACACTCCTTACAGCTCCACACAAACCTAAGGTGCTTGGGCCTGGCTAAACAGGTACCCACATTTGGATCTGGTATAGGGACTGGATCCAGTATGCTTGTGCCAGGGCTGCCTGGGGCTTCCCAGTGCTCAGGTCTGCAGGCTCCATCCCCATCCCATTCAGCTGTTTGGATCTTGTGGGTTTTTTTAAAAATTATATTTGACCTCAGGGTGTCTTGAGCTAGCAAGAAAGCTGAGTGGTTTGAGTTGCCATTGCCCTGCGCATGCTGTTCCTGGGAGGCAGGGCAGCCTGGGAGAGATGAGGCTGTTCCAACAATTTGTGACCCCCAGTGCTGCTTGTGCCATGACTGTGGTCCAGCAAGGGTTTGGTGGCTGATTGCGTGCTTTTCACTGATACGTTGTATCTACCCTGTGGACATCTTACCAAGCCCCAGCCCTTCTCTGGCACTGTTTGGTTTCTTAGCTTTTTTCAACATGAAGGGGACACACTGCCCTCTTTAAGGGAGAAAGGGAGGCGAATGGCATCCACACTTCCACTCTCCCTACTAGGGAGCCAGGAGTTTGGGGAGGGAAGAGAGTCTGCCCCCAAAGGACCCAGCGTCTTCCATATAGGGTGGAGGGGAGGAGAGGAAATCTGGTGAACTCTCCATGAGGACTTGGAAGCAGCAGGTCCCTGGGTTGAAACAGACTTTGGGCCTGGCTTGCGGCTGATGCCTCTCCGTGGGTTCTTCCAGATCTCAGCTAAGCCTGATCTGGCTTAGGGGTTTGGGGATGGGGGTGTCTCACTGTTCTTATAGGGACCAGTCTGCTTATGAAGTCCTTGTGGCGGTGGGTACTAGCAGGAAACAAACTTCCAAAGTTGCAGAAATACAGCTCAAGACTTTTGTCTTGTATAGGTTCCTAGATGACAGCCTCTATCTTTCCTTCCTCTACCATGTGGGTTCACAAAGTCCAGGGAGTGGTGATGGGAGGGGTGTAAAAAATTCACGGGTATGGCAGGTTCTGGGCTGTATCCTGCCCTCTTGTGGATGGGCCCTGAGTACCACTTTCTTCCTCTGCAGTGTCTTAGATGATGAGGGCAACAACCTGAGGCAGCAGAAGCTTGACCGGCAGGTGAGTGAGGCTGGGGCTGGCTGAAAGGACAGTCTGGGCTGGTGTCCCAGGGCCACAGGGGAAGGGCCGTCCCTCTTGCCCAGTGATCTTTCGCGATGGAGAAGAGAGGTGGGCTCTCTCCTTTACCAGCTCAGTGTTAACTCTGCCCCTGCCCCGGACTTCAGCCAGGAGGGCAGCTGGCATGACTGCAGTTGGAGAGCTGGATGTCTGTGCTATGATCCTGCCAAGACAGCCACCTGGGCTGAGTTTTGCCACTCTTCCCTGGAACCTAAGTCTTAGGGGTGCCTTGGTCCAGAGAGGGCTTCAGACCCCAGACCCCAGTGCCACCGCTGCAGCCCAGCGCAGGGAGCTGGGCGACCTCTGCAGCCCCACTCTGGGAGCCCCACCCTCCTCTGTGCCTCTGTAGCGGGCCCTGCTGGAACAGAAGCAGAAGAAGAAGCGCCAGGAGCCCCTGATGGTGCAGGCCAATGCCGACGGGCGGCCCCGGAGCCGGCGGGCCCGGCAGTCAGAGGAGCAGGCCCCTCTGGTGGAGTCCTACCTCAGCAGCAGTGGCAGCACCAGCTACCAAGGTACGCCCTGCCTCCTCCAGGTGGCAACCAGCCTGGGAGATCCCTGCAGAGTGGCTCCACACCCCAGCATGCTGTAGGGAGTCCCTCAGGGATTTCCTGCTGACCTGGGCAGGTAGGGGACTTGTCCTGTCAGGGTTTGTCTGGGTGAGTGTGTTGCCCAGCCTGGGTAGACAGTGGAGTGGGTGGGGGAGTGCTCAGGCTCTCGCCTTCTGAGTAAGCTATTGAAGCCAGAGCCTAAAACTATGAAATTTGGGAGTTCAGAGGTCCAAGTTCTAATCTGGGGCATTGGAACAGAGCAGGAGGCAACACCTAGGAGTAGAAGAATCTGCTCCCCAGCAGCCCTGTCTTCTGAGAGGAATCCATGCCAGCATCCTGACCCACACCAGCCAGCGGCTCCTGGGACACCTGCCTGCTTTCTCCTTCCCTGAGCCCTCTCTGCCCTCCCTCTGCAGGTCTTCTGACCCACAGATTCCTGTCCCTATCTCCGGACTCCTTCAGAGCTCTAGTGACCTGCAGCTTCCCACTGCTGTCCTCACACACTCAATTTGTAGCAGAGCTACTTTTTCCACCACTTCTCCTGGGGAGGGAATGGCTCCTTCACTTCCCTGGGCACAGGACTCTCCCTCCTGCCTGGATTAGGTTCCACGCCGAAGGCCGGTTGTCTTCAAGTTTGAGCGAATCAGTCACCACTGCCCCCTGCTGGACTGATGCTGATCGTGCAGGTGGCTGTTCCATGAAATGCAGTAGTAACTCTGAGAAGGTTGCTGGCAGCTGGGTTTTTTGTAGGTAGGAAGCAGCTGTGGTGCTCTCTTCCCTCTGTGGCTTCCTTCTGACCTGGATCCTCCAGCCACATCAAACTGCTGACATTGTCCCCCAGCCCTGCATTGTTTCAGGTTCTTCTGACAAGCCCCTAGAGTACCCACACCCTGGTCTGTGCCTTAGAGAGCCACAGTTTGGTCCTTCAACTACTGCCTAAGTTGTAGCTTGCATGTTGTATAAGCATGGTGCCCTCTGTGTGCACACAGATTCTCTGAGGAAGCCCACCGTATTTCTGATAAAAGTGTCTTTGGACATTGCCAGGGCAAAGTATGTACTTGGTACTTTGCCTGTATTGTTCCTGCTTCCTCACAGTGACTCATTAGCCCCACGTGGTTGGTAAAGCATGGGCTTAGAGGGTTTCAGCAACCTGCCCATGGTACGCTGGTAGTGAGCAGCAGGCCTAGACTAGATGCTGGCCGATCAGACTCCAAGTGGTCTTTCCATCATGTTAAACTACCTCCCTGATAAAAGCTTCTTTAAGATAATCCCTCCTTGTGTACCTCAGATTAGCACCCTGGGCCTTGCCCAATACGCATACATTTGTAATCCACTTGATAGGCCCTTCAGGAGGAGGTCAGGGACTTCAGCCTAGCTGCTCTAGCAGCTTCTTTGTGGCAGCCTCTTCTCCACTCCCCTGGGGAGCCATCCCAAGGCTGGTGCACAGAAGGGAAGGCAGCCACTGTCCTGGCTCCTGTGGAGCCTGGCCCTCTGCTTCGTAGGCACCAGTGCCCCATCTCTGCCTAAGCTGGCACCTGAGCCTTTGGGATGGGAGCCTGGCATCTAGGACTTGCGGCCCTGCCACTTAGCGTGGGAGGCCTACGCCTTGAAGAGTCCTGATGTGGCGGTGTTTGGCAGGGATTGCTTAAGCACTGACTGTGGGCCTGGGGGGCTGAGCCTGTCGAAGGCTGTGCTGTGCTGAGAGAAAGAGCACCTCTGAAAGTGTGAGCTGCCTCAGCAGAAGACAGTTCCTGGCCCTGCCACTCTGGGTTAGTTGTTCTCTTATGACTGTGAGCAAGTCATTTATCCTCTCTGGATGTTTCCTCCACTATAAAATAAGGGAAAATCTGTCTTACGGCTTTGACAATTGAAGGAACTGCAAACTCAGCTGATTGTTATTCGCTGCTGAGATTCCAGAGCAAGGCAGGCCTCCGGGTCCTTCCCCACAAGGGACATTTGACGTTTGTGAGGTGCATGCTGCGTCTCTGGGGACCCAGTCTCTGTCTCGCTCCCAGTAATGGACAAAACCCTGGGGAGGCTGCTCACCCCACGCTGACCTGGGACCTGGAGTTTCTGAGACTCCCCCCACCCCCCATCACCTTAGCTGCCTTCTGCTGTGCCCTCTGCTGGCTCTTGGTGTTAAATACCTGGTTATTCCAAGAGGAAGGCGGAGCTGAGGCTTCATCCCAGGAAAGCTTTTGACCTGCTGCTGTGCTCATTCATGGCACACATTTGTCCATTTCCTATGGTGTACTGAAGACCCACTTTGTGTCAGGCTCTGGATAAGGAGCTGTTGGTCCCTGGTGAACACAGACAGGTGTGGTCTCTGCTTTCATGGACCTTATGGTCCAGGTGGGGAGGTTGTTAGGGATGGTCACAGACTCTGTGAGGCACAGACAGTGCACCTGCCAGCCTAGAGAGCCCAGGATGGCTTCTTGGACCTGGAATCAGCAGGATGAGTGAGAGTTACACAACAGGGATTGGCAGCATGTGCAGTGGGAACAGAACAGGGCCCTGTGTCAAGGGGGGGGTACAATGCAGGGTCTGAAAGAGCTGGTGTGGCTGAATTCTGGGTGCTGTGGCAGTGGTGTGGTTCAGGGAAGGGGAAAGAAGATGGAGAAGCCAAAAGGCAGGAGAGTATTGGTCTCTACCATAACAGCAATCAGAAGCCCTTCAAGGACTGTGAGCAGGTTGGGATTGTGCCACTTGGCAAATGTGGATCCCGCCAGCTGCAACCTTTCTGAGCCTTTCCCATGGGTGTGTGTGGCCCTGTGTACCCTAAAGACTTTTCTCCAGGTGCTTCCAAGCCTTGATGCCCGAGTGCCATGCAGGCTTTCTGTGCTTACCCTGGCCATGGTTTCTTCAAGAAGGTGCAGTCTTTGTGTCCTCCTCCTCCATCTCCTGTGACCCACATTCTCACGGACATGCCTTGCCCCTGCCTGGACTCAGAACAGTTTGCTAGCCCAGAGTGTTGGTTGATGGCTGACCACAGCTTTGGCCTGGAGTTAACTTTGTCACATGGAGCTGGGGCACTGCCTTCCAGCAGAGCCTGCCCTGGACCTTTGCCTGGTGGGGTTAAGGGGGTTCAGGAGGTACACAGGGACATGTGCAGGGGATAGGGGTGGGTGGGAAGTGTGCTGGGAACCACTGGGGTGGGGTCTGTCTCAACCAATGCCCATTTTTCTGTCTTTCTGTCTCTTCTGAGCAGTTCAAGAGGCCGACTCACTTGCCAGTGTGCAGCTGGGAGCCACCCGCCCAACAGCACCAGCCTCAGCCAAGAGAACCAAGGCAGCAGCCGCATCAGGGGGCCAGGGCGGGGCCTCTAGGAAGGAGAAGAAGGGAAAGCACAAAGGTTAGCTTGCCTTCTCCACACTCTGCCCCCCGAGGAGGCCTAGTCCCCACTGTGGGGTCAGGAGGAGGCATATCTTGCTAACTCAACTGGTATTCAGGCCTCCACTCAGCCAGCCCATGGGCCTTGTCTGGCTCTTGGGGTATCTGAGTTGACCCATGAGTGTGGCCACCCTTCCCTGCCTAGGCCTGAGCTCCCTCCATTCTGGCCTCTGGCCCAGGACACTCCCTTTGATAGAGGATTCCTGCCTCCTAGCAGCCAGTCCTGCTTGTGCATTCTCCACACTTCCTCCTCATGTAGGCTTCCCTAGACTCCCCGCTGTAGGCCCAGTCCCACCCTCTGGGCCATAGACCAGTCTGTTCTTCCTGCTCCTTTCTAGAGCAAAGATCCCGAGGGATCTAGTCCTGTCTCTGGGCTAGATATCCTGTTTCCTCAAGCCTTGTTGATGTGCTGTGATTTCCAAGCCACTGTATTGGAGTTGAACAGTGGTGTAGCAAGGTCCATGAGCTTCTGGTGCTCATAGCACACAGGGCCTAGCTCAGCCAGGTAGAGTGGCTACCACTTGTGTGGGCTGGGCCTTGCTTCTTCCACAAGAGCTGTAGCAACTGCACAGGGAGTTTGATGTGGGATGAAGATCCACAGTGTTTCTTCCAGAGGTCTCCCCATGTCTTTAATGATGTGCATGTTAGTGTGTGTGTGTGTGTGTGTGTGTGTGTGAGAGAGAGAGAGAGAGAGAGAGCGCGCGAGAGAGAGAGAGAGCAGCACTAAAAATAACTCATAGCTGGCCATATCCATGAATGATTGTTGACCTCAGCTATGGTCAGATATACTTGTTCTCTGTCTTGTTTTCCCCCTGTGCAGTTGGTTTTGCAGATGGCTGCTGTCTGTCTTAAGAATGCAGGGTATTTCAAATCAACCCTTCACAATTAATTTAGGGGAACAGCAGAAGAGTCCAAGCCCATATCCCTTCACAGCTTATGATCACTAACAGGCTGACAGCAGTCAATAGTTATTTAAAATTCAGTTTTGCAAATGAAGTTTTGCAGAGGGTCTCTCCTCACTCATCCCTCACCCTCTTGATGGACATCTGAGAACCCAGACCCTCCTGTCCCTCTTGGATGTGACTCAGGAGTATCTGGCCTGCAGGCACCGGCGGGCCAGCAGCACTGGCCGAAGACAAGTCTGAGGCCCAAGGCCCAGTGCAGATTCTGACTGTGGGTCAGTCGGACCACGACCAGGACACAGGGGAGACAGCAGCCGGTGGGGGCACACAGCCCAGCGGGCAGGACCTCCGTGCCACGATGCAGAGGAAGGGTGAGCCCCACGGGGGCCCAGCTGGGACCAAAGCTCAGTCCCAGGTTCCTTAGGCAGATCTTTCTGAGAGGGCCTGGCCTTCTTGTGTCTGGTCCAGACTCTCCCTGGCCATGGGGGGAGGGCACACTTAGAGACAAATGGGAAGCTTTGGGACAAGGACCCAGATAAGGCCAAGGTAAGGGAAAGAAATATAAACTGGGGTAATCAGCCCATAGCCCAGCTCTGTCTTTTCCCAAGAGGCCCAGATTTTAGGGAATATTTCCTTTCCCTTTTGCTCCTTAGAAAAACCTACTCTTGAAAGTTCTCCATATGTCTGATGAATGAGGGGGAGCAAGGGCAGACTGCCCAGAGATACAGCAAGTCCTCCCGAGAAAGCTGCTGCCAGACAGACTCGTCAGCAAAAGCCCTACCCCAGGGAGCCCCTGGTACATGGTGGCAGAGGGGAGAAGCCCGGCAGTGCCACACAGAGAGTCTACTCCAGGGCAGTTTCCTGGAGACAGCTCAGGAATGGGTGGCGCTCCAGACAGGGGAGACAGTGGAGTACAGCAGATACAGGCTCAGAGCAGGCTGGGGAAACGTAAGTCACTGGGCCCTGCTCACAAAGCTGGGTGTGAGGCTGAGGCCCTTTCTCTGGTGGAGAAACATGTCCACGGCCTGTTAACAGTAGGCTCTGGATTAGAAATGAGGTTCCCCATGCAGGTTCAGCTCAGTGCAAACCTTGACAGGAAGGCATTGTGGCCACCAAAGAGGACAGGGCAGATGCAGGGACTGAGCTGAAACTGGGTGGGGGGTGCTCAGAGGACTGTGACCAGCCCCAGCTCATGTGTGCACCTGAGAGAACGTGTTCCTTGTGTGTATTTGGATACATGGAAGTGTGTATGTGAACATGAGTGTGCGTACCAGTGGCTGTATGTGTGCATAAGTGTGTCAGGTGCAAGTGAGTCAGTGTCTGCACGTTTGTCTGCATGTGACCACACATGGTGGCGGGAGTTGTAGGTCCTCCCTGCTCATCTCTTCCTCTGCTCACTCCAGGCATCTCCAGTAGCATGAGCTTTGACGAGGAAGAGGATGAGGATGAGAACAGCTCCAGCTCCTCCCAGCTAAACAGCAACACCCGGCCCAGCTCTGCCACTAGCAGGAAGTCCACCAGGGTGAGTGAGGAGCTTTAACCCACAGCAGGAGGTCGGATGGTAACTGGTGGTGTGAAGATAATAAGTGGGACCCAGGTACCTGTCAGCTTCTGTGTTGGGCCCTTTTACCCTGGTTCTTAATCTCTTCAGCCAGATCAGGGGGCTGGGGAGCTTGAGGGGTGGGGCTGGAGCTGGGCAGGATGACACCAGACAGCATGCTCTACTCCCTTCCCCCTCTACTGTGAGAAGGAAGGGCTGGGAAGATAGCATCCCACCCCAAAGCAGCATGGGGCAGTCCACACCCCAGGGATCCTGCCCTGTCCCCTCACCCCCACAGCAGAAGGCACATTTAGATCCTAGACCACCAGTGTTGGCCCTTAAAGTCTCTAGGGCTCAGGCTCCTATTCTTCCTCCTGGCAGGAGGCAGCCTCAGGCCCCACCCCAGCAGCCCCAGAGCCACCAGTGGACGTTGAGGTCCAGGATCTTGAGGAATTTGCACTCAGGCCGGCTCCCCAGGGTATCACCATCAAATGCAGAATCACACGGGACAAGAAGGGGATGGACCGGGGCATGTACCCCACCTACTTCCTGCACCTGGACCGTGAGGATGGGAAGAAGGTGAGGTTGCCTTCTGCGTGTGTTTTCACCTAGCCAGGCTCAAGGGTCTGTGGCAGTGGTGCTGAGCCTATGGCACGTGTGCCACAGCAAGCTGTTTGTTATTGAAAGCTCCAAAAGGTTTGCCATCACCGGCTTAGGGACCAGAATGTGACTGGAATCCTCGGATCCAACACTGACCCTTCAGTTCCTGAGACACAGATGATAGCTCATTGCAGTCCTGTGTTTGCCAGCATATGTACGCATGTGTATGTGCATTTGGGAGTTGAAGCAAGGGAGTCTTTGGAATGAATGGCACCTGTGTTGGTGACTGGGTGTGGACCAGCGTGGCGTGGGCCTGAAACATGACCTTGCTCCACCCTCCAAGGTGTTCCTCCTGGCGGGAAGGAAGAGAAAGAAGAGTAAAACCTCCAATTACCTCATCTCTGTGGACCCAACGGACCTGTCTCGAGGAGGGGACAGCTACATCGGGAAACTGCGGTACCAGTACTTCCCCAAGAAGGCCGGATGGGACGGGGAGAGAAGGGCAGGGCAGGATCTCTGTAGAAGGCATCTTTTGTCCCTGAAGATCTAGGCCAGGCTTGGATCTCCTACCAGGATCCCCTCTGTCAGATTCAACTACAGGCCCAGTCTGTGACCAGCTTAGAGCCAGACTCGCACTAAGCGGCTCCCAAGCACGAGTGATGATGGTACAGACCCAGGATTCACTGATGGTACAGGCCACTAGGGAAGGGCTGCATGGGCCAGGGCCGAGAATAAGCCCTGAACTGAAGAGAATTTCTGCTATCCAAGGAGACAGAGGTGTGAGCAGGCTCTTAGCAAGAGCTCACAGGGAAGATAGAGTTTGCTGAGGTGCACAGTGCCAGATTTGATATCATAGATGAAAAGAGGTAAATAGCTAAAGTTGGAGAAGGGGCTAGCTGGGCGGGCACCCCATCCATGCCCCTTTTCCCTTCTAGATGCTATTGTTTTTGCCCCTCCTGGAGGGCAGCACCTTTGTTCCCCCCAGGGAATCCTGTGGACTCCTCACATGGCTCCCTGAATTTCCTTCATTGACATAAGAATCACCTCAGAGCAAGTCGAAGCCTTCTGCCTATGAAGTACCTTCACAGATGTGCACTGCAGTAAGCAGTGTGCCCCTAGGTTTGCTGCCTGCCCAGTCCAGAATGCTTTGCAGGCTTCTCATAGGACAGACTGTGAGCTATCCCTGTCCTGGGGCAGAAGGCACGTGACCCTACACTGATTGTTCCGTTCTTTCAGGTCCAACCTGATGGGCACCAAGTTCACTGTTTATGACAATGGAGTCAACCCTCAGAAGGCATCGTCCTCTACCTTGGAAAGTGGGACCCTGCGTCAGGAGCTGGCAGCTGTGTGCTATGTAAGTCTGGGGTTCCTGGGTCTCTGATCTCTTTAAGTTAGACATGAAACCCAGGACTTGTCGCCTGATGTGCCAGACCATCTGTTTGGTAGGTTGTCTAGGCTAGGTGGAGAGGCGCTGCCCTCTGCAGAGTGATCCCTACCTGGGACGGTGGCCCTGGCCCAGCCCTCCAGTCTTCAGGGCTCAGACTTCATCAGGCCATCTGTTGGGGCCGTTCTGGGAACCATTTCTGGCTCTATACAGACCAGCCTGGGATTCTCCTGGACAGAAGGAGGATCTACATCCTCAGATCACCCCTCTGGAATGCCAGGTCCTGCATGGCTCACAGCCCTCTTCACATAGTTTCCTGAATGTTCAACCCAACAGGTAGATCCTATTTTCTTTATAGATAGGAAACTGAAGCTCAGTGGTTGGGTTACTTGCTAATATCACACCAACCAAACTGGAATATAAATACAGGGGGTTTCTATCTCTCTGATCTGTTAATTTTTTAAAAAGAGGGATAAATGTCCCAACAACCTGGACTAGAAGGCTGCGGGGACTCCACAGCTATTTTGCATGGTGCCATGGTGCCACCTGCTGGTCAGTTTCGAAGAGGCAGCTTTTTTCTCAAGTATTTACTAAGCATAGCTACATTCCAGAGTTTGAGGCACTGAGTGTATAGTAGTAAACAGATACATTTATACCCTGAAGGGACTTAAAACCCTAGTAGAAAAGGCAAGCTGTGCAACTGTGTGAAAGAGAAATAAGTTCCTGATAAATCCTAAGAGGAAAAAATTAAAAGTACATGAAACGTCAGGATAAAGTAACACCTCAGTTCAAGGATGCTTCTGTTTGGTTTGCAGATAAAGCATTTGGCAAAATTTTGCTTCCATTCACAAACTCTGCATTGGGTGACAAACATGACCAGGGCCATCTTCCCCACACAAACACAAATGCAGCCGTCGCCCCCAAAATTGTAAAACAAATTAAATTCGTAAACTGAGGCACCATTGTGTATGTGCCATTTTAGAAAGTATGGCAGGGAGGTAATTCTTGAATAAAGATCAGCAGGAAGTGAAAGCTCGCCCAGGTGCAGGTCGTTGGGACACAGCCAGGGAGTAAGGAATTGGGGAATTGGGGTCAGATCATGTAAAAAGAAGAAATAGAAACGAGTACAAACTTCAGTTGGCAGCCACTGGAGGGTTCTGAGCAGAGGAGGAAAACAGTCTGCCTTAACAGGAGCCTTTACGTTGAGAACAGATGATGAGGACAGGCTGGGGGCCGAGGATAGAAACGAGGATTCCAGTTAATGGCTGGTGATCTTGGTGAGATGGTGCTGAACAGCGGAGGAATTCTAGGTGTAACATGAACATAGAGCAACAGAAGTCGCTGTGGTAGAAGTGGAATGTGAGAAAAAGAAGAGTCCAGTACGACTCTAAATTGTTTGAGCAAATGGGAGAATTGAGTTTCTTTTAACTGAAGCAAATTAGACTGTAAGAGGACCTAGTTGGGAGAGTAGAGATCTAGATCAGCTCTCAACCTACTAAGTCTTTTAGACTTTTAAGCAGAGATGGTACAAACTAACTCCTCATCTTTATTTCCTCTCCCCTGGCTCTCTAGGAGGTAAGTACCATCTTCTGGTGGCTGATGCTGAGTTCTTTTTCCTAGGAGACAAACGTCTTAGGCTTCAAGGGGCCTCGGAAGATGAGTGTGATCGTCCCTGGCATGAACATGGTTCATGAGAGAGTCTCTATCCGTCCCCGAAACGTGAGTCTGTACCCCTTTCCTATCCTTCCCCAACTGTGAGCTTCTAAGGGCAGAACTGCAGCCTGTGTGTACCCGTGTAGGGTATACATTTTGAAAAGCCCTGAGGCTGGCAAAGCCCCATTCCTGGGAAAGATCCCTCTTTGGGGTGGTCAGGATGCCAAGGCTTAGGCCTGGCTCAGGCGAGGCTGCCCTCCCAGGAACATGAGACACTGCTAGCCCGATGGCAGAATAAGAACACGGAGAGTATCATTGAGCTGCAAAACAAGACCCCTGTCTGGAATGACGACACACAGTCCTACGTACTTAACTTCCATGGGCGCGTCACACAGGCCTCCGTGAAGAACTTCCAGATCATCCATGGCAATGACCGTGAGTGTTTTTGCCCTTCCTCATACTGTCAGTGTGATACCTCGGGCCCTTAGTTTAGGGTTGAGCTCATCTCATGGGGTCTGTACCAGCCAGAGTTTAAGGATGTGGCCTACGTGGCTTATTGCATGTGTTGCAGAAGCCAACACTGTGGCCTTCATGTAACTTAGATGAGATGTAAAACCTTCCTTAATTATAAGGACTGGGAAGCCCAGGTTGAGCTGTCTTAGGAGCCCTGGTCCTAGATTCTGTATGTTCAGCAGAGTGTTGGGCATGGGAACAGCCTTTAAATGGACTTCTTTTCTCCTCTCTCTCCTGGTGTTTGTACACATCTCTCTCTCCTTTGCCATCTGCTGCCTCTGTCCTGCCATTTCTCCCGATGGGCCTTTGCTTTACTTTCTTTGGGATTTCCTTGGCATTTCTGCTTACTTTTTCTTCTTGTGGCTTGGGTGTCTGTCCTTTTTCTTTCCACAATTCCTGCCCTTTTTATTTCTCTGTGTCCATGCTTGTGCCTGGCCCCAGCGGACTACATCGTCATGCAATTTGGCCGGGTAGCAGAGGATGTGTTCACCATGGATTACAACTACCCGCTGTGTGCGCTGCAGGCCTTTGCCATTGCACTGTCCAGCTTTGACAGCAAACTGGCCTGCGAATAGAGGTCTCCTTCCGCCCTTTGGGGTTGCCCAGCCTGGAGTGGAGCTTGCCTGCCTGCCTGCCTGTGGAGACAGCCCTGCCTACCCTCTGTTCATAGGCCTTCTGCTAGATGAAGCTTTGGCCTTCAGCGGGCTCCCTGGCCAAGCCAGACAAGAATTGACTCCTCTGCCTCTGATGCCAAGGCAAGAGACTAGTGGGCGAGTGTGAAGGGACAAGAGTAATTCCTTCTGTGCCCCAAGACCAACATGCACCCCCCACTCTTGGATTAGTACCCTGCTGCAGTCATGTATGCCAAGCTGGGTGACCTCCTTGGCTGGGAAGATTCGAAGAGGTATAGAGAAAGAGGAAGCACAAGCAGGGCTGCAAAGGCCCAGCCATTCACTCATCCCAGGAGTCAGAAGACAACAGGTGCCCCAACAGGTTGGGGCACAGGAAGAGAGGGACAGAGACAATGAGAGAATGAGAGAACATGAATATGCATACAGAGCACACCAACTTTATGTAGCAAAGGACCTGATGGCCTAGCCTGGTCCCTACAACTTCAGAAGGCCTCAGACAGGCCCAAAGGAAGAGTGGTGGGGGCAGATAAGTGGCAGGAGCTTGCTGGGATTACAAGGGTCTGACTCTGGCTGTGGGGATCAGCTGGTGGCCTAGAGTTTAGCTGACTTATTTCTCCAAATTTGCTCTGTGCTTAGAGACACTGGGAACCTAGCTGGGAACCCATGGCCAAATGTCTTAGTGGATAGGGCCTGCAGGAAGAGCATCACCAGGCTTCCTGGAAAGGGCTGTTCTGGAGCGCGTCCTACTGGCTCAGCAGCCCTCTGCTGAGGAGTCTGCTCCTGGTAAGCAGATTTGATTGAAGTCACTAGCCCTTGCTGGCAGTATGCCACTTGCAAGCCATGGCATGCTTCCGGAAGACTCCTTTTTGGGGGAGACCCAGCATGTGGGCTCTTGAGTTGTTTAGCTCCCACTGCTGTCAGCCAAATTGTGGATGGTGAGGGCTAATTTCTGTGGTGGTTCTTCTGAGGGCATGGGACAGGGTGAGGACAGCACAGAGTCTTTTAGAGCCACAAGAGATCAGAGGTGATAAAACCTTTAGGGATCAACATCACTTTCACTGAATAGGACTTGCCTTGGGTTACCCAGTTTGTTAGTGGCAGAATTTAGAAACTCAAGTTCCCTTGATTTTTTTGGTTTTTGGTTTTTTGTTTCCCCTACCAAGAAACTAGTATCTCCTACTCTTTGGCCTTCTAGGGCCCATTCTGCATGCAATTTACCTACATTCCAGAGACTTAAAAACATCAGAGTTGATGTGTAAGATTGAAACCATTTCAGTAGGGAATTGGGCAGTTCCTTGTTGGAAGTAGTGTTTGTTTTGTACATCTGTCTGATGAGGATTGGCCCCTGTGTCTGGCCCCTTCACGAGGGCTGCACACCGGAGGCAGACCTCAGCAAGGCTGCTGTGCACCCATCTGTCCAGGTGACAGGCAGCCCAACTGTTTCAGTGCTGGCCTGATTGCTCCCTCCACTGCCACTGCTCCTTCTCGGATGTCACCATCTGCCTTGCAGGTGTGGGAACTTGAAGCTCCTGCTTGTTTGTCATTTACCCTGGTAGAGGCTTCTTTACCAGGTGGAGGTAAAAAACCTACGGGCAGCAAATAGCATTTAGACCTTGCCTTGGGGTAGTAAGCTTGAAAAGGCTAAGTAGAAAAAAATTTTTTTTAACATGAAACATGCTTTAAACAAGCTAATGAGGCACTACAGGTGAACAGGTTTATTTTGACTAAAGTGAAAGCAGTATGGTCTCTTTTTCTTTCTAGTCAAGATTTCCCTATCTTGGGTGCTTAAAGCAAGACTCTAGCGGCATCTTCCCTCCCTGAGCTGTACATTTCTGAGAGAGGCACCTCCATATGCCGGCCTTTGTTAACATGGTCTAGTTTATAGGGGGCACAAGGACTTTGTATGCTGGGACTGGCTCTTTGCCAGATGAAGCACTGTGGTGCCATCCTTTCTGCAATCCTGTGGGCCTTCCTTCCCTGACTTTAAAAAAGAGGAGACCTGCTGACAGTAGAGATGATAGAGACAACATGGTCTCTAAAATCTGGTCAGCTGTTTTTCTGGGTCTGTGATTTTAAGGCAGAACAAGCTGACTGGATTCTAGTGAGAGAGCCCTAGAGGCAGAGTGGAAAAATCAGAAGCACAATGGGAAACTCTTGGCCTCGGCTCTCTGCTTTAACACACAAAAGATGGAGATGGCTGGCTATTTTGATAGGGTCAGGAAACATGGCTGAGCTGTCTAGCCTCAGTGTGAGAAGGGTACCCTCAGCACAAAACCCTCTTCTGAAAAATGAGTGACAAGCAAGAACAGTTGAGTCACCTGCTTAAGACCAGCCTCAGAAGGTCAGCTCTTCGACTCTACTCCTGGTGATGCTGCCTTTTCTTGACCACTGGCCCTGTGGCCACAGGTTCATAGACTCACAAAGCTGCCAGGGCCCCAAAACAACCTGGGTTCAGGCTCTCCTACAGTAAGACTTCTTGCTCTTCACATCTTCTGCCCAGATGGTCCTTGATTGGGCAGTGAGTTGATGATAGGTTAAGCAATCCCTTAGGATGTTGGGTACCTGGGACCTTAGGCAGCTCCCTTGCAATTGCTCCTGGCTCTGCGCCCCAAACTCTACACCCTCTGCCCCAAAACAGTTCCCTGCAGAGTGGTGAAGGTGGCTTCCTTAACTCCTTTCCAAGTCTAGCTTTTCTTTCCTTCTGGCTCCAAGGTGCTCTGTGTCTGTGTGTGTATGTGTGTGAGTGTGTGTGTGTGTCTGCCTGTCTATCTGTGTTTCTGGGGGAAAGGGCAACCTATAAACAATCAACTGAAGTTTCTTGTGATCGTATTTCTGAGCATGAATAGGGAAAGAATAAGAAGGTAGTTAAGAGCACCTGTGGATTTGGTCCCTTCATTTCCTGCTCTTTCAACAGGAAGGTTATTTGGGTAATTAGCAGCTCTTTCTCCCAAGGTTCTGAGTAGGAGGAGACCACCCAAGAAATTTCTTTCAGTTCCCACTTGGCATCACCTGAAGAAACTGGTGTGTTACACACATACCTTCAGATGAATCTGAATATATTCTAGTGATGGTGCCTTAAAAATCATGACACTAGTTCAGGGGAAGCAGGTAAAGCCTAGACCAATGGCAAGGGTGTTGGGAGCCAGGAGTACCTGAATGATAGGATAGGAAAAACTCAGAGCCCATCTCTTTCAGTGAACAAGAATGATTACAGGACTGTAAAAGCAGGTTTTTCCTTTCTGGAAACAGGACATTGGCTATATGGTAAATAAAAACCATTTATTTAGAAGTAGTCCTGAACTTTACAAGCAATAGAGTTGATTGCAAAGAAAAGGAGCCATGCTTTGCTCAGCTGGGGCCCGCAGTAGAGAGACTAGGATAATAATGGCCATAGCTCTGTTGTGCAAGCACAAATCCCATTTTCTGGATGGATGTACTAGTGTTCCTTACAATGGTAACCCTGGTATCTCCTTCTCATAACTCCTTGCCCCAGCAGCAACATTCTTGTGGGACCTCAGGATTGCAGGTGGGCATCAGAGCTGAGTAAGTATGCTTCCTTGTAGTGCCTAGTCCTGTGAGTTGGGCCTAACTGCTCTGGACCCTGGTTTTTAAACCATTTATTTAGCCCTGGGGCTAAATAAATGCAGCCCCCAGGAACAGGCCAAAGGATAGGCTCTTGTTTGAACTTATGGCCACCTGTCCTTTGTACCTCCAGGTTTTGAACTTAGGGCCACCTGTCCTTTGAACCTTTAGTTTGCAATTTTCTGTCATCTCAAGATACACAAGAGAGGCAGAAGCACTGGGACATACTTGGATTTTGCATTTTCTAATCAGGTGGAGAGGCAAGTGGTCTTGCACAAAGAATTGCACTTGGTAGATAAGTGATTCTGAACACACCTAAGTCTGAAATAACTATAAAATAAAGGTGGGCTGTCAAAGCTTAGTGTAGGAATCAGGGTGAATGAAAGTTAATTCTTGCTTTCATCACTACGTACGTTTTTAAGCTCATCACTGTGCCTTCTTTCTTTCTTAAGAAAGACACTGCACCCCTTTCCTGCTCTGTTCTCCAATCCCTCCCTCTCCTATCAAGGCCAGGCAGAGCTGGAAATGAGTCTGAGGTCCACAGTTTTCTATGTAACAATTCAGAATGGCTTACAAAGGGAAGCCTAACTCTGGCCTTTTCATTCCTGCATTTGGTGACAGAGGGGACTTGGTCAGGATGGGTAACATTTTTCTTGCTGGGAACACATATTTAGCCAGTTTTCATAATGCCTAGAATATGTATGTCTATTTGCACAAGATTGTCTTTTCCAATTTTGGAGTGGTCAGACATTTTATTTTTGTTCAAAATTATCTGGAGTTTTAGACAAACTTGCAAAACTGTGCTTTTATTAAGTGACTTTTTGAATAAACATTTTGGTATTCTGAAGCAAATGTATGTATTTATTTATTGGTATGTGCAATGACAAACTTGGTATTTTCCCATCTTGACATTATGTATGTTGTAGAAGTTAGTGTTTGTCTAAGTACAGACATGTATCAACAGATTAAACTTGAATTGTTTCAACAGTACCGTGTCCTTTTTTTTCTCTCCATAAAAAGAGAAAACCATGTCTCTTTCCTAAAACACTTTTCCCCTATTCATTCCTAGGACCCTCAAATGGTGAGGGTAGGTAGTAGTAACAGAGAGATCCCAGTTTGTTTGAAACTAGTGATGTAGGTCAACACTGCCTGCCCTCTGGCTGTGCCTTTCAAATTTAAGGAGCACCAGAGCCACACCCAGAGGCTGGTATCCGCTGAGAAAACGGTGGAGTTTAAAGATACTTAAATTAGAGCTGTCCTCTTTAGGCTCAACTGTCTCAACAGGGATCTCAGTGGGCTTCACCCTTAAGAACAAAACAGGGACTAGGTGTGGTGGCGCATGCTTGTAATCCCAGCATTCAGGAGGCTGAGGCAGGAGGATCAATGCAAGTTTGAGGCAAGCGTGGGCTACAAAGTGAGTTCAAAGCCAGTGTGAACTACACAGAGACCCTGTCTCAAAAAGATAAACAAAACAACAACAACAAAACAGAATAGAACATAACAGGGCTTGGGGCTGGAAAAGTCCCAACTAACAAATATAACATGGACCCAGCCACTTGACTCCTGTAGCCCTGACCATGTAAACAAGACCTACATACATGGGAATCTTTTTTTAGCCTTGTAGCAGATTTGAAGACAAGAAGCTGCAGATCTGGCTGCAAACAAGATGCAAAAAAGCTAATAGTCTGATCCTGAGCAAGGAGAGATTACAACTGAAGTCCACCAGTGACTACAGATGGACCTGGCCATATCTGACAGGTTAGCCTTAGAAGATGTCAAGTGCAATAGCCCAGCAGCACAGGACTGGAGGACAGAGTGATAATGACAGTGACAGTGATGCTGTCACTGAGCACTTGCCATGTGCTTCATCCAGGAACATACACTTTATAAACAGTAGCTCATTTAGTCCTAACAGTCCTATGAGTTTATTCCTAATTAATAAATAAACTGGTACTCAGAGCAGTTAAGGAATAATTCAAAAGGAGACACTGGTCCTTTTTCTTCGTATAAAAAATGGCGAGAAACACATCTCAGAAAAGTCTAATGATCACGGCAAAGTCACAGATTGTCATTCAGGTTTTTTGTAATACTGCTGAATAAATGACAAACTAAATTCTCCTTTTTGAATACAGATAATCTAGGTAGAAGAGAAATTTAAGAGGTGATAAGTGGATTTCTTCATTCCACCAGAGAGTTTTTGTTTTGTTTTGATGTGGTACTGAGATGGAACTAAAGGCCTTGTGCATGCAAGTAGCTAAGCTATATCCTCAGCGCACCCCCCCCCCGCCCCTTTTTTAAATCTTGAGACAGGATCTTGCTAAGCTTCCCAGACTGGCTTCATACTTGCAATCCTCCTGTTTCAGTCTCCTTAGTATCCAGGATTACAGGTATGTACCATCGTACCTGGCCAGATTTGAGACTTTGGTATGACCGACGGTATGTCCTACCTGAACTATGGCCTATCTTCTGTTGCACAGTGGGAAAGAATACATGCAGGAGATTCTAAAAAGGAATTTTTTCTTTTTTAGTCATCAGGTTGAAGAAAAATCTTAAATGGCCACAGATCACATGTCCAGATTAGTCTTTTGTTTATATCTTGGCATAGTTATTAAAGATTCTTTTTCCAAAGTGTCTAGTTTGGACCATAAATTAGGTGATTACCTTAGTCACATGAGGTACAAGAAATGTGGTTCTCTCAGGCCACTATTTCTAGAAGTTAAATACCTCTTCACTCCTCAGTTTACCTCCCCAGGCCCAGCTTCGGGAACTTGTAAGATGCTTTCTTTGTGCTCCTGTTGTGACCGGGCTGGTCACCCACTTGCTGTATCAAGCATGGTCCCAGATGTTGCAGCTGCTCCTTAGACGAGCCATCTGTCCCAGCAGTGTAACCTGTGTGTCCTGGCACAGTGCCTAGAGAGGTCACTATCGCTAGAGGACCACTCAGGCTCATAGCCTCTGAGTTCTGAGAAACAAAGACCAGAGCAACAAAACCCAGTCCTATGATTCTGGTCACCCTGGATTGCATTTACACTTAAAACTGTTATTCCTGAAGGATGAAATAATTCTGGATAGTTAAAAAAAGGACTGTCTAAACCTTATAGGAAAGGTAAAATCTCTGATCTATAAATGCATAAAATACATTCTTGATACATAAACCAACCAAGCTTTAGGGCAGCAAGAGCCATCATAAGGGCTTAGTATTTCTAGCAGGAGCTATGTAAAAATTTTGTATGTTCATCAAACCACATGAACATCTATAAATTGTCACACTTTACTACTATTTCCTGACAAACAGGTCCTCTATCCATTTCAAGAAGTTCTTGGCTTGCCACTAGGTCCTCCTCTGTGAAGTTTTTTGGGAATACTTTTGCGAAACTTTTCTTTCCTTTATGTTCTTGTAATTTTCAGTCCATACGTCAGTTACAGCATAAACCTTAAAACAGTTACCCTTAATTGCATGAGTGAGAAGCAATGCTGTTAAGATGCACTGCTTATTCCATTGAATGTTGATGTCCCTGAGACTTACTAGCCTTACTTTGTAGATGATGAAATCAAGGTTCAGACTGCCTAAAGAGTTGAGGCAACAGCTAGAGTATGCTGAAAGAACATGACCTGTTTTTCTATGCCTGCAGAATTCATAATCTGAAGCCTTCATATAGTTCATGGTTCATTTTATCTGTCAGGCTCCCATCTTAATTTGAGTTTTTGAAAGGTAGGAATTGAGCCTGTTGCCAGTACCAGCACTGAGCTGTTGTCTGATGAATGAATGAATGAATGAATGGAGGGAGGGAAGGAGGGAGGGAAGGAAGGAAAGGAGAACTTACCTCTAATAGGGGAATCATATCTAAGGCAAAAAAAGAAATCTGAACCAGAGACCCAGGGATCTCTTCATAAATTCAACCCTTCATGATGAATGGAAATCACATGTAAAAAAATTATCAAAACAGTGAAGATTACTTATATCATTTTTCATCTTTAGTGTTAACATTATGTCTGTATTGTATTCAGTGCATTTTAAGCTTCAGTCTTTACAATATGAACCAAATAAATGTTCCCCAGAGATAGATGCAGTGCATATGCTTTCTACAGACTCAATGTTCAATGCCTTTTTCCTTTAGTTCAGTTAACAAGTAACACCTCTTAGTAGCTGACAGATTACCTTAACATTATCCTATACTTTCTGACAACAGTTTATATACTTATATGTATGGGTTTAGCTACGTTTCTGGCACCACATACCCTGTATAGAGGAATCTAAAAGCCACATCTACCTTTATGTAATTTCTTAATTTTTGAGTCTTTCCCATTTCATGACGGAATGTCCTTAGAAACATACACTCTTTAAACTCTCAGCTCTTAACATGTAAACTGTGAATCTTCTCATCCTTCATATTAGACTTTGCAAGAGCCACTGTCCCATGAAAACACATGAAAAATGATAGCATAGAAAGAGCTTTAGCTTGGTCAAAATCCTCCCAGTCCCAATTTATTTCCTAATTTTTCCCAACTTTCTCAAAAGGCCCAAATATTCAAATACAGAACACATGGTCTCTTTCCCCCAGGGATCAGTGTTTGACTTTAAAATAAACAGGCAGTAACCACCTGTTGTGGTGCCACTTTGTATCTAAGCCCAGCCATCATTTCTGTTTCAGTTCATGTGGTTGTGAGAACAAATTTCCCAAAGGGCACATTTACAAACAACTTCTAGTTAAGTTGTCATGTGTACAGCTTCTGTCCCCTACTGCAGGCTCTTTGGCCTGAGCTCCTCACAGCAGGGTCACAACGCATGGTAGTTTCTCAAGCTTCAAACTCTGGCCCTCCAGGGCAGGGACGAAAGTGTCTATTTAAAGCTTCCTCTGGCTACTGAAGACCCAAGGTACAAAGGTGCTTCTGGGTTTGGCAGTTCTGTTAAGCAAAACAAGGGTAAAGGAAGCAACAGATGCAGGTGCTATCAGAGCAAAACAATCTCCAAACAGCCCTGTGGACTCCTCCTCAGGTGAGTGGGAGTCTTCCACTACACTGAAAAAGGAGGACGTCTGCATCTCATCAATGCTAGAAAGACCTTCACCAAGACAAAGAGGCTTTAGCTCAGCCAGCAGGGTCTTACCCCTGCTCTGCACCCATCATCCCCACAAACAATTTTCTCCCCAGGAAGCCACTAACCTGTTCAAGCCTCAAAGAATAAGTTATTTTAGAGTCTGTAATCTTCACTCTTGCAGCCTTAAGTCCTCATCCTCTGTAAGGTGATGTTAATTCACAGGGTAAACCATCTGTTACTCCTCGGAGGAAGATCAGACCTTTGCCTGAGTGGTCCCATCTGTGATTATGACAGACCAAATATAATTACTCAATGGATCAACCTCTTGGTGGGGGAAAGACAGGAAGAGAGGGGGAAGCTATCTTGTATTCACACTAATGTCTATGTTTTACAAGGTGACAGATGTATGAGCACCAGGAAGGATACATGATATCCCTGGTAGTGGCCCAATAGCTAGGATATTTGAACACAGAAGGAAGTATAGGGCACAGGGCCAAGGATGAAATCAGAAAGGAGAGAAAGGTCACCTTGGGACTAGAGTAATGGATACTTCACCACATTGGCCATTTTCATTCTAACCCCTGGAGGTTACGCTTCCTCAGCATACCGCCTATCCATGTTTTATCAGTGCTGACGCCCAGCTCTTCATCTCTAAAGCCTTGAGTCTGGTCTTTTTTGGTGGTTCCCTCTTGTTCGTCACTGTAATTATCTGCACTGAATCCAGCATTCTCTGCCAAGACAACAGGATCATCTTCTTCATGAAAACAGCAGGAACAAGTTTCTGGCTTTGGGTCACACGAGGTAACAGAATTATCTTTTTTGGGTCTAGGGTCAGTGGGCAGACGTTCCCAGCCCAAATGATCCGATTCTTCTTTCAGCATTCCCATTCTTTCAGCTATTTCTTCAGCAGAGGGCTCTTCGGGATCAGGGTAATCCACCAGGATTGTTTCTTGCCTATGCTTGACACAGTCTGAAAGGTCATAAATTGGATAGGTCTCTTCAGGGTAACCTAGAGAGAAAAGTAGCACAAAATCTTAAAAGCATGTCTCCTGAAAAAACAAAATGTCAAGCTCAAAGAGGATTCTCAGGCAACTGCCATCTATATATCCTACCAAATTCATTCAAGAAATCTCCAAGATGACTCTAACAGTTCTAAAGTTTCACTTGAAAAAATTTCTGACTCCCAGTACTCCTCAAAATACAAACCAATTTGGAGGAAAAATCCCTTCTTAAGTATAAGGTACTTGGGGAAGTTAATTAAGTCTTACCTCACGAATTTCTGATGAAGATTAAAAAAATAACAAGAGCCTTCAGTTTTAAAAATGCACCAAACACCAGATGGAGAGAGCTTAGCTTAAGGCTAATGTTTATAATTTCTATTTGGAAGCATTTCCAAATCTTCTGGGGTGGGAGGTGGGAAAAGAAATGTTTAAGCCCTTTGAAAAATACACCAAGAAGCTTTCTACTTCTTAAAACAATTTAAATGGCTTGTAAGTGTCAGAAACTGAGAGCACTTTAGCAAGACATGCCCAAGATCCCAAAGGACAAGCACTGCATTTTCAGAAGACAGAATTACCATTGTTGGCTTCTTCGTCTTTACAAAATGAAACAAAAGAAAACAACAAACTGGTAAACAAAATGAGTAACACAGTTCTGCATCCCAGCTATGATAATGAGAAAAGAGAAAATGTTGCCAAATTAAGGAATGAAATGAAATAAATCTGTGTCAGCCAAAACGAGCTTGAGCAGCAGATGGGCCGTGCTGGAGCTCATATGCCAGTGCTGGCAGTGGCAGCTCTGCTCACTACACAATGTGAAAAGCTGCAAAATTCGAAATCCATTTGCACATTATGATAATTGGCAAATTCAACCTTAACGTAAACCACTTTTTGCCTACCAGTTGTGAAAAATAGCAGTCTTTTTGGGTACAGCATAGGGTATGCAGACACATTTTTACAACATTTACTGTGTTTTTTTTAAATTCATTGTAGAAAATTTGAAAAAAAATATGGAGCGCTTTTAAAAAGAACATAAAAATCAACCAGAATCCCACCACTGATAATAATCTGCCATATTTACCTTTGGCTTTGTTACCATATACAAACATTTTTGTTTCTCCCTTTTTCAATAAAGGATCACATCGCATATAAAATGTACTTCAATTTTTTTTCATTCAACATTGTACCATAAGCATTTCTCTGTATCATTAGGCATTCAAAACTTGGCTGCAAAACTATGTAATTGACATGATTTACCTTACATAAGACATTTAGACAAATTCTTTCCAACTTTCCTCTATTATAATGAACATACCAGCTAAGAGTTCTGAATATAAATCCATGTCTACTTCTCTAATTCTTTAAGACAGACTTCTATAAATATAAAAACTAGACTAAAAAGAATGGACATTTTAAAAGCATTTTTTATACTCTACCAAATTACTTTCCAGAAGACTGGTATAAAATTTCTATTCAACCGTGATGTAAAAACTGTCTATTTTATCATAGCCTTTGCAGCACTGACAGTATTTTGTCTAAGAATTTTGTGAAGGCAGTCTTTATTCTCACAAATAACTTACTGTGAACCGAACTCCATCCAGTAAAGTGGAGTTTAACCACTGCTTTACTCTGGTGTTTGTTTCTCCAAAAATCATGCTGAAACTCAATCCCCGAACCATACATTAGTAGTATTTGGAAGTGAAGTCTTTGGGCGGTAGTTAAGTATTTGGAAGTGAAATCTTTGGGTGGTGAGGTTGTGAAAGTAGGGCTCCCATGATGGCATTAGTGGCTTAACAAGAAGAGGAAGAAAAATTCAAGTAAGCACACTTGCTCTGTGTGCTGTGTGATGCTCTCCAGCACCTTACAACCTAGCAAGAAGCCATGCTGATACTCTTGGACTTTTAGCACTATGGGCTTCTAAATAAATCTCCTTAGTCAACCCATAGTGTTCAATTAGAGCAACAGAAAATGGGCTAAGACAGCTTCCCAAGGCCTTCACACCATCTTTGATCAAAGATAGGGGCTAGGGAAATCTGTTTGTTAGTTATGTCTCAGCCACTGAATTCTTTAAAGAGAAGTACAGTTGCTGGCATGTTTTTGCCTTCACTCTACACCAAAAACAAAGCTTACTACTAGATTTCCATGACTGTCTTTGTTTTAAGAGGGAAAGACTCATACTGCAGGCCCAGTTAAAAAGACTCATACTGCAGGCCCAGCCCAATGGCTCCAGGCTCTACCCCATCCCAAACACCAGCCTAGCTCCCATTTCCCCAGGCTTCAGGCCCACCCTAGTATCAGGGCCCAGGGTAGCCCAACAGTTCAAGCTATCATGCCTACTCCTGGCAAACTCAACCTCCAGATGAGCCTGTACAGGGTCCAGGCCTGCCAGCACCGGGCCATGTCCTGTGATTCCAGACCAGCCCAAAATCAGGTTGGTAAAACCAGCTATAGGTTTCAGGTATGCCCCAGCACTGGATGGAACCCTTGACACCAAGCTGGCACCTGGAGACACAAGCTCCAGGCCTCCCTGAGGGCCAGGCTAGGTCCCACAGTGCAGTACACCAAGGGTCCAAACACATCCTAATAGACCTTAGTGCTGGGTCAGCCTCCACAACACCAGACTCTAGGATTGCCTCTGTGGACCCAAGGTCTAGGACAGCTCCTTATAGCCCTAGGACCCAGGGATCAAGCTTTTAGGCCTACCGCTGAAGACTCACGCTCCAAGCACTGACCCAGACATTATAGATAAGCCAGTACACAAAGACTGGACCAAGTACTTGCTTCTCCAAATGTGTGACGCCAACACCCAGCCATGAGGATCAAGAACAATCAGGGAAACATGTCACCACCAGGTGGTCAAAATAAAGCAACGTCAACAGACCCTGAAGTTCTGGAGATATAGATAGCTAAACTACAGACAAAGAATTTAAAACAGCTTCTTAAGAGAACAGGGACACAGTATGAGTAATGTGTTATTTGGAAATTCCATCACTGTGCAAATATTATACAATGAACTTACACCATGGGACAAGTCGTCAACCACTATCTCTTGATGCAATGAAGAGGTGGGGTAAATATGAGATGTACAAGTCTAGTGCCAACATAACAGGGCATACTGTTTCACAGTAAATTTTTGTAAGAGTGAAAGTACACTCTAAAATAAAAAGTAAATACATAAACCAATAACATTAATTATAGCTTATACATAATTGTATGCTACAGTTTTATAATAATACAGAAGGCTTATATATGCATTTTTACAAACAAATTACACATGTGCTATGAAATTATGATAATTATGATGTAACTAGGCAACAGGAATTTGTTTTCAGCTCCATTATACTTGTGAACTACAGCTGTATTGGTATATGTGATCTGTCATTAACCAAAATGTCATTATGCAATCCCTAGCTATATCCATTTTTAATGAGGTGTAGCAAACAAATACTATACAAACAATTCAATAAAGTCAGGAAAACAATAAATGACCCAAAAGCATTTAACACAGACTGAAATTATATACTTAAAAAAATATGGTAAATGAAATGGCATAATGCAAGATAGTGCCTTGCTCACCAATCAATGGGAGGCTATGTCCAAGATGGTAGATGCTCAAACTGCATATACTCTATGTATACTGTTTTTTTCCAATATATACATATCTATAAAAAAGCTTAATTTATAAATTAGGCACAGCATGCAATTAAAAGCAACAATAAAACAGAACAATTCTCACAGACTCTAGATGTATACTAGAATACATCCTAGTGTATTTATGAGGCCAGCATTAGCTTTAAATAAAGACCAAACACAGTACAGGAAAAGAGAATCACCAATAGTCCTCATCAACAGATAATTTAAAAAATCCTTTGCAAACTGATCTAGCCATATGCATACTGGACCCTATACATACTGAATCTAGTCATAATATCATGACAAAGTGGGCTTTTTTTTTTTAACAAGAATATAAAGATCTTTTAACATTAAACATTAAAGGGGCTGGGGATATAACTCAATTACTAGAGCATGTGCAAGGCCCTAAGTGTGTACACACACACACGCACAAAATGTAATTCATTGAACTAACTAGTTAAAAAATATGATCATATCAGATGATTTTTTAAAAAATTCATGAAAATTCAACATCTATTTTAGTCTTAATTCTACCAGAAGATACTTCCTCTACCTGAAACAAACAAACAACTCTATGAAGAAGGTGTGTTTTCCCCTGATATTAACAAACTAAGGATGTTAGTTCTCACTCCTATTCAGCACTGTGCAAGCCAGTACAATAGAGCAAGCAAATAAAAAGCATTCGGGTAAAAAAGGAAGAAGTATAACTGTCTTTTATTTATAGGCAAGTTGATCATCTATATAGAAAATCCTAATGAATCTAATCCTAAGAAATCTATTTTTTAAAAAAGCTGCTAAGTGTATTAAACAGCCATAGGACACAAAGTCAAAATATAAAAATCAACTATATTT
>PVJX010007450.1:0-35000 GCA_004027295.1 Dolichotis patagonum
TTAACACACCATTGACCCAAAGGGACAGATCAACTAGACAGAAAATCAGCAAAGACATAACAGAACTGAATCACACCTATGAACAAATGGACTTGATAGATGTATACAGAGTGTTCCATCCAACAACATCAGAATACACCTTCTTCTCAGCAGTACATGGCACATTCTCTAAAATAGACCATATACTAGCCCACAGAACTTATTTAAGTAAATGCAAAAGAATTGAAATTATCCCATGCATGTTATCGGATCATAGTGCTGTGAATCTAGAAATTAATGATAAAAGAAATTGCAAAAAACCTACAAAAACATGGAAACTGAAAAATACACTCCTGAGCAATCAGTGGGTCACAGAGGAAATTAAAGAAGAAATTAAACAATATCTACAAGCAAATGAAAATACAGACACAACTTACCGGATTTTGTGGGATGTAATGAAAGCAGTCCTCAGAGGAAAATTTATTGCATTGAGTTCCCACATCAGGAAGACAGAACAAACACAAATAAACAACCTGATGCTACAACTCAAACATCTAGAAAAAGAAGAGCAAGCCAAACCCAAAGCCAAAAGAAGGGAGGAAATTATAAAGATTAGAGCAGAAATTAATGCAATACAGACTAAGAAAATGGTACAAACGATCAATGAATCAAAGAGTTGGTTCTTTGAAATAATAAATAAAATTGATAAGCCCCTGGCCAACCTTATTAAAAAAAGGAAAGAAAAAACTCAAATTCATGCAACAAGAAATGAAAAAGGTGAAATTACTACAGACTCAGTGGAAATGCAGAAGATCATCAACACCTACTTTGAAAACCTCTACTGTCATAGGTTCAATAACACTGAAGAAATAGACAAATTCCTAGATACATATGAACTACCAAAGCTGGATCAGGAAGATGTAAAACTGCTGAATAACCCAATTTCTATTACTAAAATTGAAAATGTAATTAAGTCCTTGCCTACAAAATAGAGTCCAGGCCCAGATGTATTCACTGCAGAATTCTACAAGAAATACAAAGAAAGCTTAACTCCAACACTCCTGAAACTCTTCAATGTAATTGAAAGGGAAGCAATTCTGCCTAAGTCATTCCTGGAAGCAAATATCACTCCAGTGCCAAAACCAGAGAAAGACTCAACTAAAAAAGAGAACTATAGGCCAATCTCCCTGATGAATATAGATACAAAAATTCTCAATAAAAGATTGGCAAACGGGATGCAGCAAATTATCAAGAAGATTATACACCATGAGCAAGTAGGATTCATCCCAGGAATGCAGGGATGATGGTTCAACATACGCAAAACAATAAATGTAATCCACCATATCAATAGAGCCAAAAGGAAGAACCACATGATCTCTCTATAGATGCAGAAAAAGCGTTTGATAAATTCCAACACTCATTCATGATAAGAACCTTACAAAGAATTGGAATAGAGGGTCTTTATCTCAATATGGTAAAGGCCATCTATGACAAACCAACAGCCAGCATCATATTGAATGGTCAAAAACTGAAAGCCTTCACCTTAAAATCAGGCACAAGACAAGGATGTCCATTATCACAACTGCTATTCAACATAGTACTGGAAATACTAGCCAGACCAATAAGACAGGAAAGAGAAATAAAAGGAATAAAGATAGGAAAACAGGAAGTTAAATTATCATTATTTGCAGATAACATGATACTTTACATAGAAGACCCCCAAAACTCTATTGAAAGACTACTAGATATAATTAACAAATTCAGCAAGGTAGCCGGATACAAAGTCAATACACAAAAATCAATAGCATTTCTATATATTAACAACAAAAGTACTGAGAGAGCAATAAGAGAATCTATACCCTTTGTACTAGCATCCAAAAAAATGAAATACTTAGGAATCAATCTAACGAAAGAAGTAAAAGAGCTATACAGTGAAAATTATAATACCCTGAAAAAGGAAATCAAAGAGGACCTCAGAAAATGGAAAGATATCCCCTGTTCATGGATAGGAAGAACAAACATTGTAAAAATTGCCATTCTCCCAAAATTACTATACAGATTCAATGCCATCCCAATCAAAATACCTTAACGTACCTCATAGATCTAGAGAAATCACTCCTAAAATTCATCTGGAACCAGAAGAGACCTAGAATAGCAAAGGCAATTCTAAGCAACAAGGGCAAGGCAGGAGGCATCACAATGCCTGACTTGAAATTATACTACAAAGCTACAGTGATAAAGTCAGTATGGTACTGGAATAGAAACAGACCCGAGGATCAGTGGAATAGATTGGAAGACACAACCACAACCACAAACTCAATCAACCAGCTTATCTTTGATAAAGGGTCCAAACATGTTCACTGGAAGAATGACAGTCTCTTTAACAAAGGTGCTGGAAAAATTGTCTGTCCATATGCAGAAGACTAAAACTAGACCCATGTCTATCACCATACACTAAACTAAAATCTAAATGGATCAAAGATCTAAATATTAAAACAGAAACACTAAAACTACTGGAAGACAAAGTAGGTAAAAACCTCAAAGTTATAGGGGTAGGAGGAGAATTCATGAACAAGAACCAAAGTACACGGAAAATACTTCCCAGAATCAATAACTGGGACCACATCTTATTAAAGAGTTTCTGCATGTCAAAAGAGGTTTCCAGCAGAGTGAAAAGAAAATGCACAAATTGGGAAAAAATCTTCATGGACAGCTCTTCAGACAAAGGACTTCTGTCTAGAACTTGTTAAGAATTAAAAAAATCAGACCCTCGAAATTCAAATACCCAATCCAAAAATGGGCTTCTGAAATGAATTCACAGTTCTCAGATGAAGAAATACGAATGGCAAATAAATACATGAAAAAATGTTCATCATCATTAGTCATGAGAGAAATGCAAATTAAAACCACACTGAGATTCCATCTCACTCCAGAAAGAATGGCCAAGATAGAAAACACTACCAACTACAAGTGTTGGAGAGGATGTGGGGAAGAAGGAACTCTTCTACACTGTTGGTGGGAGTGTCGACTGGTGCAACCACTGTGGAGGTCAGTCTGGAGATTCCTCAAAAAGCTGGGTATGGAAGTCCCATTTGACCGAGCTATTCCGCTCCTAGGCATATTCCCAGAAGAACTGAAAACATCATACCACAGTGATATATGTGCACCCATGTTTATAGCAGCACAATTTGTAATAGCCAGATCTTGGAAACAACCTAAGTGCCCATCAACAGGAATGGATTAAAAAGTTGTGGCATTTTTATACAATGGAGTACTACTGAGCTATAAAGAATGATCACATCGAGATATTTATAAATAAATGGACATGACTTGAGACCATTCTCTTAAGCGAAATAAACCAAACTCACAAGGGTACATACCATATAGTCTCCCTAGTATGAGATTTGATAAGAGTATATAAGATTTTATGGTAAGCATGAGTCCCCATCTCATAGCTTGGAAGTCTTTCAAAGTTTTAAATCATCAGTTGGAATGGTTTTATCCTGTTTTGTTTGACCATATCATACGTTATGGTATGAACAGCTGTTTTGAAGAAAACATTATTACAGCTATTGCTGATTTAATATCATCCTTCTTAGAAGTCCTACCATGCTTTTTTTGTTCTACTACCATTGGTTCTATCTATCACAGTGTGTCTTATTGGAATTTGAATATGTATGATAGTTCAAACTAAAATTTTTTTTATTGAAAATGAGATATTATAGTACCCATTGATCATTTTCTGTTATTTGGTTCAGAAAGCCCTGTAATTCTTTCACTCTACGCATGGCTTTATACTATTGTGTTATGTTTGATATTATTGTAATTGAAACTATGCTCAACTATAGCAGAGTGAGAGATATGGTGTTAGCTACTGTTGATGTCCAGTTGACTTAATGTAAAATACTGTGTTGCCTATGTTGTCCTGTTCTGATCTGCTCTGTACTGCCCCCTTTTGTTTTATTCTCTTTAATTAAAAAAAAATAAAGTGATTGACCAGGGCTGCATAGTTTATGAGGGTTTCAGCTTTGTATTTGGCAATTTAGCATGTCAACAGAATCTCAGCTGTTAAGATTTGTTTCTGTTTCATATGGTTCTGTTTGCTCCATTCAGTTATTAGGCCAGTTTGGGGTGCTATATAATGGAAAGATTCCCAGTTATGCGAAGGAATAAGTCACATGAGGAAAATGCTTTGTAAGTGAGAGAGATTATGTCCTGTCTATTAATACGCAAATAGGTAAGGCAAATCGCATGATCCATTGGAGATATAACAAGTAGAGCAATTGATCTAACTTTTAATCAAAAAGTCACATATGTGAGAAAAAAGTTTGTGGCCATTACTTTTTGTAATTTATCAATATATAGCAGGACAAATATAAGCTTCTTCTTCCATAAACTTACTTAAAAATTCTTTGTAAAAGTCAACAAACTTTGGTTTCTATGGCAATCATTTGAAACCTAAATATAGACTTACTATCAGAGCAATTTTCATAGTTGAAAGCATTTTAACATTTTATCCTCTACTATGCAAGAAAACATGTAAGAATTAAATGTGATGATACAAGGAAGTTAAGAAATTTAGCTTTGGATCAGTTGAAAATGACATGCATAATAGTATATCTTGACTACATTACATAAGAACTACCTCTAACCCAATAATGTAGTGTCACTAGAAAGAAAGGAAAAGAAATTGAATCATGTTAGCTAGTTTCCTGTTTAAATTGCAGCCTAATCACAGAAAATCAATAATTCGAGCTGATAGAAGTAAACCTAAGATTATTGATTTAAAAATGTGCTGGCGACAAGAAAATATCTAAGCAAACTATCAATTACCCATACAGAAGGCTGGATTCTAGTGAGTAGGTAGAAAAATAAACTATAGATAATAGTACGAAGATATCAGGCTGATGAATATGTTGGCTATTTTAATGTGGAGGTTAGGGCAACTGGACTTGGTACCACTTTGATTGCAAGTATGAGGATCTTCTGAGATGCATTGTGTAGAGCAGCTGTGCAGCCCTTTTGCATTACAGTGGAGGGTAACTACTTGACAGTTATTTACTCTTCAAGTCAGGGAATGCAAATAATGAACAAAACCTGGACAAATAACTGGTTGTTGTCCCACTGAGCCTGCACTTAAGAGACATTAAAAGTTACAATGTAGAAGAAATCAAGCAAGAAAACTGAGTGTCCACCAAATCTTGAACACCTAATCTCCATCCAGTAACTATTGGATATATTTACTTGAGAATCTCATAGGCACTTAAACATAAAACTTCACATATATTTCTTTTCAAGTCATTTTTATTAGTAAACAACATGAAAACAATTGGTATTGTTTATTGTTGATTATCATACCCTTTCTTCTCAGCGTGGACTGCTTTCATGAATCTAAGATCTTTTCGTTTGCTACTCCTAAATCCCTTGAATTCATTTCAGTTTTGCTATTCTTCTTGCCAATTTTCAAATCCTCATCCCTTATTAATCAGATTATATCATGCCCCTAGTTCTAAGACCTGTATCTTAGATGAATCTCCCTAAAATGCAAATTTGATTAGTTTTTCCCTCTAAAACTCCTTTTATATCATTGGGATATCTTTTGGGATAAAAGTTACATTCTTCCTTAAATTAGTCCTTCTACTGGTCTTTTCCAGTAGCACACCTGGTTTTACAAAGAATTTATAATCTCCAAAAGGACTTAAAAATACTGTCTCAACTTTGCTACTAACATATGACATATCTACCAACTTATATATTTTTAGTTAACCACTAAAATAAAATATAAATTTTTTATGATTTTCACATTACTATACAAGCAGATTACAACTATATTTAAAATTCATAAATTTTCAATGTGCTTATTGCTCATTGAAAATAAATAAGAAAAATAAATATTTTTATTATTTTCTTAACCTTATTTTGATACTCCTATACATTAAGTCTTTTTGGTCAGTGAGACATGATGCCTCAGTATTTCCAGCTATTCTATTAAATAGAAGATATGTAAAAGGAAATATAAAAATAATGTTGTGTTTTTCCAATAGTCTTTTCTTTCCTTAATTTCTAAAAAGTATCCCAGTTTCATGAAGTATTCACGCTTCAGTGGACACAAGCTTCTTGCTTGATTTCTTTGCATCATAACTTGTCATGTCTCGTAAGTGCAGATTTCTGAGTTAGCCCATAAGAGTTGGAAACAACACATTCACACTCAATCCAGTTGTGTGTCAGATGTGTACCCTGGGCTGTGGCTGCTGATGAGGTGATAGTGAATAGATACCTTGAAGATTTTACAGCAAGCTGGGGAATGAGAACAAGCATAGAGTTACAATTGGAAACTGATGCACATGACAGAATTGATTGACTTTACGGCTTCAGTGAAAATGAATATTTTCAATCACTTGTTTTACAAATACTAATTTGGAGCTCTATAGGTTTTGTAGAAATGCACTAAGTATTACTACAATTTAATTTTATGTTGCAGGAAATCTTTTGCAGTCCAAAGTCATATATTCTAATTATAGGAATTCATAAATAAGCAAAATAAAATTGTTCACTAGTATTTAAAATATACCTAATAAATGTCAAGTATTGTTCTGTGTATTACCATTAGATTTCTTATCCACTCTGTTCCAGCCAATGAGAATTGGTTATCCCCAAAATATATGTAAAATAGCACTTTGATTGAAAGTCAATATTTATAATCAAATAATTTTTTTAACAGTGATGATTTGGGGGGCAAGTAAAGAACATTTGAAACTCTTCATGGGTCATACATATTGCCCATTTTTTCATTAATTATGCCTGATTTTTCTCTTAATTTCCTGTAATTTTCAGGTAATCTTCCTGCTTTATAATCTTTGCAATTGTAAAATACTAACGTCTTTAGTGGGATTAAGTCCAACAGATGAAACGATTTATTGCAGTGACTTTGAGGAGAAGCTGGAAAGTTGGGTAAGATTCCTTAGCTGAGACATATTTAACCAGCTGACCTGAAGATGAACTTCTGGCACTTGACCCACACTATTGTGATCTGTACTTCAGTGACCATTGTTCTCTGGTTTGGAGTCATCATGATTGCATTCCTGATACCTTAAAAATTGGATAACAGGCTCAATAAATAGTACTTTTTTATTATTTTTAATTATATGAACAGTCAGTACCAACATTTGACTCCCTCAAGCTGATCTATAAGTTGATATTTCATCTTTTAATTTTAGGTGACTTAAGGATACATGACCTTTGGCCAGAAATATCTAAAGAGTGTGGAGTCAGTATTCAAAAACCTTATTTGCCTCTAACCCATTATCACTGTCTTAGTAAAGAAAATGAGTTATTACCAGGAAAATAAGTTTGGACTTTGTGGTTTATTATAGTATGGCTCTTCCAGTAAAGTACTTGAAGATCTCATTGGGTTTTATTCAGTAATGTTTATCATCATACTGGTTTTGACTTTTCTTCTCATGGAAAATTCTAAAAAGAAGTATGAGCTTGTAAAAGTCTAGAGTTCTCCAGTTTTATCTATGTTGACAGAAAACATGGCAAATCATGGTACATGGGGTCAAGTCACAGTGGTGTCACTTCCTGTCTCCTGGCAGTGGTTTACATTCTGAGCTTCATTTCCAGGTTAAGAGATCTGGTGTGGCTAGGAAATACACAAAAACCTAAGATGGACCCAATCAGCATGTATGTGTTGTTCTCATTGCTGGTACAAAATTCTCAACATCCAAAATGAAGGAAGGAAAGGTTTATTTAGCTCACAGTTTGTGGAGGTTTCAGTCTATAATCCTATGGGTCCAAAATAGGGTGGCTCATGGCAGAGGGCAATAGTTCATGGTGGCAGAAGATTGCAAAAGCAACAAGAGTAAAAAGGGAAGAGTGCAGAGTCAAGACTCTTTCTGTCCCTTATGTTGTATGTAGTGTACCCACCCTAGGATGGGTGTAGAACTCACACCCATAATCCCAACACTGGATCATGAATGAATCACAAATTCTAGAAGCCTGCTTCCATGACCACATGAGGCTTTGGGGGAACAGCTAGACACAAACCATACCAATGCATTTCTATTACTAATGAGGATATTCCAGAATATATGGGCTATCTCTTCCTTTTTGGGATGAGGAATTTTTGGAACAATTAGAGATTTTTCTTTAGTGTCTATGTGGAAATATGGATTCTTCAGTTTTGTAAGGCATGTTCATAGTAAGATAAAGCCAAGGCTTTGGTCTGAATTCTGCAACTTCATCCAGACAGTCCTCTGAATGTGAATCTGCTATTTCTCTCCCTCATAGGGGGCAGAATAATGTCTGGAATTGCTGAAATACACTGTAAATTACCTTTTATGTGCCCCTTAAACCACATTTATGCTGCTATGAAGTCATTAAACCAACAACTACTTTCATCCTGTAGAAAAAATCAAACACTATTCTTGTTGCTGAGGTTACACTAGTGAATGAAATAAAGGGTTTTTTTCATAATGGAGTTTGTAAATTTGTTATGTTCAGAAACAAACATTCATGGGTGATGTGTTCGTGCTCTTTTTGGCATATGATTTAACAGAGTTGTGATTATTTAAAGAACAGGGATAACAAACTGTCATCTTTTCTTTTATAGTTTGGCTATCAAATATGTATTCAAAAGTTATACCAACTCTTTAAACATTTTAGCTTAACTTGTACACAGGCACTAGGAAACAAGTAAGACTCAGACTATCCCTGCTATTTCCTTTGTTGATGCCACTATATATGCGACAATTGGTTAGAATCAGGTAACAGTTGTCACTGAAATCAAACATCAAATATTGATGGCCACATGTTGGGGATGATATTCAGGTCGCCTATTGATATGCATGTCTCACAGTTCCTGATGACAGACTGATGGGAACTTGGCAATGATTCGCATTTCTATAATCAGATCTGTAGTTGGCAAAGTGAATGCTAGTAATGATGGTGTGAAAAGATTCTAAGTTTCCATTCCTTAGCTTTTAGGTCACATTTATTCCTTGGGTTCTTTTTTATTCTTTCTCAATAGTCAGAGTTTGATAGTTTTTGTTGTTGGTAGTGACACTGAGAATGGAAAATGAGCCCTATTTTACTGTAACAATCCTGTAAGCTTATGATTTTCCCCTCTCTGTATATGCAACTTTTACAGGTATACAAATTATAGTTCATAGCTGTATGAAAAGTGTCAAAAGGAAAAACATACTACAGCAGGTTCATGGTTAATACACTGCACTGACATTTAAAAACAAAGGGTCAAGTATATTCTGTGATATCTACGTAATCCCTTATATTAACAATATTTGCTATTTATGATGATCTTATTAATTATCATTTGTCAATTAAAAACTAACATGTATCAATTTTAAGATTTGTCAATATTAGCTATTCTAAGTAAGAAGCAAGGGAAAGTTTAGGGTTATCTAGACCAAATTAAAAACTATAAGAATTTAGTGACCAGAAATGGCTGGTACAAATTTCTCACAGACCACAATGGTGAATTCCACACCATAATAATAACATTATACCTTATTTCATGTTTAAATTATATTAATATTATAGTGCATTCTACAATTATCTCTTCCTTGGTTTTAGTGAATGATTATCTAAGCAATAGGTCTTTTGGAATTTGACACTATTTGCTGTGATACCACTCAGCTGGCTGAGAATACATACATTGGCATTATTGTAGCAGTAGTAACAGCTCACAACTATTTAAAAGCATCAATCCAAAGAACATCATGCTTTTAAAAATGGACTGTGGCACCCAAAGTTCATCTATATCTTATTAGCTAATAATTTAGTAATTGCTACATTTTGGTGGGTCTAATAACACAAATAATGAGTTTGAAATAACTTTACGGTGCTTAAAGATGAGAATTTGGTACATTTGTAAAATGTTTACCCACCTCGGTTTTTTTTATCACACAAATCTATGCCACATATTAGATTAGTTTGACAAATAGCATTAAATGAATGCTATTCGCCTGATAAGGGATGATAATAGCTGATTGAAACCTAACAAGAATATTAATTTCACTGTTATGGATTGCGATGCAATGGAAAGCAGAAGCATATCCTTTAAACACATTTTTATTGGACACTTACTGCATGTGAGACACACATAGGGCAATGTCAGAATACTAAAATAGTTAACTTTAAGAGAAATACGAAGGTGAAAGGATGATGACAGCTACATAGATAATACTACAATAATGCCAAGTGGCATGCATACAAATATAAAGATGTGAAACAGTTCAAGTTGGGAATATATGAGTTGTTTGGTATTGCTGAATTATAGAGAATAAAAGTAGAATATTGAACAAGGTCTTATAAAAATTATAAAAATGTCCCTAATTATACCTACTATCAGTACTTTCTGATGTCATGACTTCAGATATCCCCATTCCTTATCTAATATACCTACATGGAAACAAAGATTAAAATATCTGATACTAGCCTACTTTTTCAAACTTACTCACTCATTCTCCCACTCAGTGCAAACTTAGCATCCACTGACCTAAAATTTGTGTTACTTTCTCTCTTGTCTTTTTATTTTCATGCTGTTTCTTCTTTCTGTGAAGTTTCATGGATCTGGTTATGATTTTAGCCCCTTTAGAAGAGAAAGTTTGAAACGTTCCATCCCAGGAACAGTTATTTTCTCCTGTGCATTGTCTCTTATTATCCTGCAAACCCTTAAATGCCCTTAATTGAGGAAGATTCTCCTCTTTGAGACTTTTCACAGTGTTAAGCCTTTGTGCATATTTTTGTTCTTCTATAAGTTCATAAACTTTAAATCAAACAATGGATCTTGTTCATCTTTTGATTTCTCCTCAACCATATTAATTAAAAACCACAGACTATAGTAAAAAAATAACCTAAGAGTAATGGATTTAATCATCAAAAACATATTTCATGCACATAGAAATATCCTGGAGAAGCAGACAGGTTAATCGTTCAGCTCTCCCCTGTGTACTTGGGAGCCCAGCAAGTCAGACACTTTGCCATTTGTACCAAGTACCTTCCAAAGCTGACAGTATCTTTTACATCCCAGCTATCAGGAGAGAAATCAACACGGAAAATAAGGATGATTTCTTAGACCTGGCTTCGCAGTAGCATTCATCACACTGATACTCCTTTTCCTGTAGTTCAGTCACATGGCTGGATTTAGGAGAAATAAAATCTGGGGTTTCTAGTTCAGAATATTCAGTTACAGATCTCTACTATGCTGCCTTATTACAATACTTTACATAGAAAATTAATAGCTAATATTTACAGACAGTTTGTAATAGTCAAGGTGTTTTTCTTAAATGCCATACACATGTTAGCATATTTACAAAACACAAGTTCTTTCTTACCTCTCTTTACACAGGAAGATACATGAAGAAAAAGGAATTTAAATAGCTTTATGGGGGTCATATGGTCAGTGTGGGGTATAGTGGGAGTGGGGGTGGGGGTCCCAAGGTTCATGTTCTAAACCTCTGTATCACTGCCTATAGGAGTTGTTTATCAAGTTCTGTGTATATAACTTTATATATATATATAGAGAGAGAGAGAGAGAGAGAGAGACAGACAGAGAGAGACAGAGACAGAGAGAGAGACAGAGACAGAGAGACAGAGCACAAGTGGTTTATTTGAACTATTATAAAGTAATATTTAGGAATCTATCTACAAAATATTTGTAAAGCACTTTAAAAAGACATAGTGAAATAGTTTCATGGTATTGTATTGAAAGCCTTATCAGCAAAATATTAGGCAATGCATAATTTTTGTTTGTATTCTGTTATTTGGTATAATCCTTAGTCAGTAAATGAAAGTCTACAGTAAATATAGAGACAGCTAACCTATCCTTCATCTGAAGCATTGCCTGGAGGTGACTGGAGTGCCAGACAGACTGGAGACGTTATATTGATAGCTGAGGCTCTGAGAGAATCAATGGATTCATGCCTTGAAACCAGTTCAAAAAATGTTTTTACCAATCTATTGAAGAAGACTGAAGGTAAACTGTAATGTAAAGACATTCGTGAGTGGGGTCATCCATTCTTCTGCTTTGTTTTTAGTTTCTAATATAAAAGTTAGCCAATATGTCTGAACTGGTCATCACTTTTTAAATCTTTCAGAGTTATGCTGTGTTTGATATGATCCCTTGAACCAAGATTTCACTTTGAATATCAACTGCAAACTTGAAATCTTGGTTACCTCAAAGAAATTGAACATTTTTGCAAGGACTAACTCTGAAAGATCATGGGGATATTTCTTAAAAATCTCAATATCGCTAATTGAGAGAACTATTATTCATTGCTTCATGGGCATGACTTTGACATTAGGATTATGTATGGATGTTTTTTTAACACAGATTTAGAGTAATGATTGCCATATTTTGGGTTCTTAACAATTGTACCCTATTCCTGTTTTAATGATATTTTAAGTTTTATCTGTAGTGCTGCCTATTTCTCTCTTTGACAGAGGTGGTTCAGTTATCTTTTGGAACTGGTCTCTCCTAAAATCTGGAGGAAGGATCTTGTTAGTCTCAGGGATAGGATAAAGATAGATTTAGGCAGTGGCTATTCATAAATGATCAAGCTCTTTTTTGCTGTCTAAAAGCTGTGAGACCAGGGAGCTGAAATTACTACCAACTTTTATTCATTTGTTTACTTACGTACTTCAGAAATATTGAGGTGCTGAACATATACTTTGGGATACAAAAATGCACAAAGTACATAGAAATTCTAGGAAATTAGATGTAAGACTCAACCTCAGAACAGAATGAACACACATGAAGTAGCACTGAAAGATCACGGTTTTGTGAACATTGTTTTTTGTCCTGGGATCAAGCCTAAATAAAGGTCATACTGGCATGAAAAAAATTATTTCGCCAGCCAATAACTTTTGTCTTAAGCAGTAAGGGTTAAATTTTCTGCCATCCCCATTCAAAGGCATCTCAGTTAATACGCAAACTTACACTCATTTATATTACAAAAATTAATTGAGTCTTTAATATGACTCACACAATCTGTCCTATTATTGTAAATTCTTATGTTATAAAATGTCTTCCTGCTACTGTTACCTTGCTGGTTTAATGTATTTTGATTACTCTTAATGTTTAAAAAATGTAGAGATTACATTATAATCTCTATTTTATGACTGGGAAAACTGAGAATGATGTATGTGAATATATAAGTGTGATTTGTACTTCTACTGCCTGGAACTCAGGATATAAATCAGAAAAAAATACTGCACCGCCTGAACAGATGTACTCACTTTTGATTAACACATCTACTTTATACTGATCAAATGAATAATTTTAAATTTCCCATGAATGTGATATTTTTATTATTAATTATAAGGCAAATTTTTAAGATATTTTCAATTTTTTGTACACTACTCAAATTATCAAATTCAAGGTATCATATTCAAAGTATATAATTCAAAGTATCATATTCTGGCAAAGTGGTTTTAAACTAAAAAAATACAATGAATTGTATAATGATGCTTTACTAATTATACGTACAATGCCTCATACACTTTTCTTTAAAGCTATTTATTTTTAGATATTATATTATCTTTGCTTTTAATGTGAGATGCAAGCATGTCAAACTATAGAATAAAATTAGATTATTTTATTGGACTATGCAATACTTCTTTATGTTTATAGCATAGTTATTTAAATAAGCATTTATTTATTTATTTAAGCATAAGTAAATGAAAATATTTCTAGCGTTACAGCACAACTGGTAATTTTGTGTGATTTCCTTTTCAGAAAAAGTTTAGTTAGCTAGATCCATACTTTTAAATGATGTGTTTCTTATCTGTATTAGATAATTTATTACTTAGTAATTTCATCACTTGATTCTATGCTTTGTGCATCTTTATGAAATAAGAGTAATATTTTAATATCTTCATAATAATTCTAATTTACAGACAATATCCCAATGATAACTCTGACTGACATATCATAATTCATATAAACCTCCTATTGTATGAATTCAGATTGTTTACTTTTATCATGTTAAGCTATACCTTAATGTGTTGTCTTATACAATATTCTGTATCTGTTTTTCCAGTACATAATAAAATTCCCTGGAGTTTATTTTTACAACATGTGAGAGAATATTTCATTTTAAATTTATGACTTTGTTTAGTATTGAAAAGAGTTGTGCTTTGAATCTCTTCCTCCACTTCCCAGTGGCATGTTTTCTTTATTGCTTCTCTAGGGCATGTAGATCAAACTTTGTCTTCCATTTTCATTGCTAATATTTTTCTAATTTTTTTCTTTTTAGTCTAATTTAGCAGATTAATGACATAAAAGATGTATGTTTGCATGCTGACATACAGTATTGTTTTTCTTTGTGAATTGTCACAATGTCTTTTTGTTGAGATACAACATGATCATTTACATAATCTTTGTACTCTCAAACATTCTTTTCACATATATGATAAGATATGTGAAATTTGTTAATCTTCTTTGTAAATCAGTGGAGAACTGATTTTGAACTGTAATGTGGGGCAAAATTTGTTTTTTGTTGTTTTAATTTAAATTGCTCTTTTTCCTAAAATCATTTGTTGATTAACATATTTTCTTAATATTTATTTATCATATAACTATATAAGTATATCATAGATTCTGGGGTATTTTGGATCTAATTTAAGATATTCTAGTATTACACCATCACATTTTCTATAACTATATCTTAGCATAGCTCTACTTCAATATTTACAACACTTTTCTTTTTTCAATCGTTCACATTTGTTCTAATATACATGTCTTCATGGGAAAAACTTTAGTGTTTTTAAAGTCTCATAAAAATTTGGTCAATAGTTGCATTGGAATTTTCTATTTGTATATTAATAAAAAATTCAACTAACCTTACAATACTTATCCTTTTTCCTAAGTATATCTTTATTCAACTTTATAGCAACTTATAGTTACATCTATTTACACCTGTCTATATGACTATATATTTGTGAGTGTACATGCATGTTTTTACTTTGTTTTTAAATTTAAACATTTATTCTATCAGACACCAGGTAGAGTACCATAGAACTGTGACTTTTAGATATTTTAATCATTAATAAATTTTATATAGGAAATCAATGGCTTAGAGCAAGATTGGATGGGGTGGAGGTGTGAGAATCAAGGCATACTCGTACCTCATTCATTTTAAGTACACTGCTGCACCTTAACTCACAGAGATCAGGAAATTATCATTGCCTTCTATGCAACTGCCTCTGTTCCTCATGAACTTTTGGCTGTAGATGCAAACCGTAGCACTTACATCTGTCTTTCAGTGTCTGTCTGTGACATTGCTTGCCACTGGAAGGGACATCTGAGAAAGGCTTCTGATTAATTCCTGTCTTCCAAATATGGCAAGATTATAGCTAACTAGTGAATCCATTTTGAATCCAAAATCCTAGCTTGAACGTAAGCTGAAAAGTTGAGATTTTAAGTTGTGAGTCACTGCAGAATTGAAAGTAAGTCAGTTCTAAGATCAATCATATTGCTTTTTTTATTACGTGTTCTTATGAGTTATTGCTAATGGAAAATAAGTCTAGTTTGTTGGGCTGTTTCTTATTTTGTGCTATAAAAAAATATAAACAATTTACAATTAAAGAAGTACTTGAACAAGAAATCAGAAGATTAGCTTTTAATTTATTTGATGAATTCATAATTTAAATTATTAAAGAATGGCAAATTATACTCTCAATAACATTAAAGTAAAAGTATGATTCTTGGTAAATACTTTATTTGGTAGATTTTATCTGTTTTTGCTCATTTTTTTGCCTTTTGATCTAAAAACCAGTTACTGTCTTGAGTAAATAGTGTATAATGGAATTTTAAATTTTTCCAGTATTTTTATCTAATCTATTTTATTGAATTTTGAAATACATTGATAAAAACTTGATAACATTTTTCTACACATTGATTTTATAACTAAAAATACAAGTTATTTTTTTATTGTCAGTGTGATAAATAATATAAAAATAACTAGGTGAGATAATTTACCATTCAGAAAATCCTGTGCATTGGCTTGTCAACTATTTGTTTGTATAAATAAATTTTATAGTGTTTTAAAAATAATACTTGGTTGATTTAAAAATAAATTTTATATACATATCTACATACATAAGAAATTTTATATACATATTTACATAAATACATATAAATATGTATATAAATTTCTTATTATAAAATATACATATATAAATAAGATATATGTAAGATATTTTATTTAAATATAAAATATATATAATTTCTTATTTTTTTAAAAAAATATATAGTTTTGGAAATGACTTTATTATCCAGGCTATCATACAAAAGTTAGAAAAAAGCAAACATTGATATATAGTCCTGATATTACCACATTCATATTTTAAAAATGCATTGAATGTTAAAAAGAATCACTCTTGTGTGCTGCTGTGTTTAATGTTGACAATTGCTCCATAGTGCCTGCTGCTGAATGGGAGTAGGCACAGGGATTCAGAATTTGCTGTTACTGGTAATTTCTGTGTCCTCGTACATTGCTGCCTTCAGTTCACACAATTGACCACAAAAAGAGCAATGATGAAACCAACTGTGAAAACAAATTTATTCCTTTTATGAAAATGCTTTTTGCTGCTCCAATTGTGTCATTTTATTTTGTAATATTTATGTGAATGATGCCAGTAATCTTTGGAGCCTGTTCAGTGTTCTTATAATTTCAGTATAATTCTGTGTAGCATCCCTATGCACAATAATGTTTGATGAGGTTTGATGATTTAATGTTTTTAATTTTGCTATCAGATGAAAAAGTTTGCTTCTATAGTGCTTCTAATTTATTAATAATGTGCTTCAAAAGGTATTGTCTTTATTATATATGATGTCTATGTATTTTTATGTATAGTTGTACATACAAATCCATAATTATAATTCTTTACTCTGGGCATTGCTTTTATTTATTACCATGTCTATTTTCTTGTTTCTAACCAGCAGTCCTTTTTTCTATTTATTTTAGTCTGTTTCTGAGTTGAATCCCCTAGTCACACAAAACAAACATAACACAAAAAAACAGTGTGTATGCAGTTCAACAGTAAACTAAACTGAGCGTTTATAAATCAAATCCCTACATAAACACATTCTATACAACTATTTCATTTTACTGTTCTTTCCTTATGTCTGCACCCTCAATCCGAAGAAGAGAGTACACAATGTTGATTTGTGACTCTGAATGTCACAACTTTGTTATGAATACAGTAGCTAAAGTTTATTTGGTGGTATGTTTCTGATAGAGAAAAAACTGAACTGGGAATCAAGAAATTGGATTTCTAGGCTCCTCTGATGTGTTGAACTGAAAGGAACTATTTGTTTTCTATCTCTAAAAAAGGCAGTTGGAGCTAGAGGTGGAATACTGTTGAGATTGATAATGTGATTGAATATGGCAATTATTTACTTGTTGTAGACAAAGGATTTATAAAGAGGAAGAAAACTCTAGCATCAGATTTCATGTTGTGATATACAAATGGAGTCCTAGAGATTCCTTATGTGGAATAATACACTTACATGGAATAATACACTTACCACAAACCTATTCTATTTTTGAATGACCAATTGAGTTTAGAAAAAGCAAAAAGTTTAAAGGATAAAAGGTTTACAATAGATCTCTATGTTAAAATTCTAGTTTGGGATATACTTCTGTTGCTATATATATTTTAATATAATGATTTTTTTTGCATTAATAAATGATTAATTCAATATTCACTGAAACTGGAAATATTCACCTGGAAACTGGAAACATAATACATAAGAAGCAAAAAGTAAAGCTGGGTGGTTAGGGATTTAGCCCAGTGGCATAAAAGCCTTCCTGGTAAGCACAAGGTCATGAGTTTGATCACTGGCACCAAAAAAAAAAAAAAAGTATAGCTGAACTGGACTCAGAATTTATATTTTAATGAATTTCAAGGTTGTTGAGATAGAAAATCCCAAGACTCTGAATATTAAAAATCTAGTGGAAAAATGGACAAAACAGCTGTATATTCATCTCAGAGTAAATGGCAAATCAAATCATGAAAAGAAGGTCATCTTCATTAATTATAGATGGATATTCATATTAAATAATGTCTTTTGTCTGTTTTTTCTCTATTAAAATAACATTTTAGAGACTGAATAATTTGTAAAGGACAGAAATTAATTCCTCATATTTACAGATGAAAAGAAGTACAAGATCAGCATACCATGAGGTTGCTTGTCTTTTGAGCATCTCATCAAACTCCAAGATGATACTTTGAACATCACATCTTCAGGAGGAGAGGGGTATTATGTCTTCCAGTAATGGAAGGCAGAAGGGCAAGACAGGAAAAGAGCTGGATACTGCATGCTACTTTTTTAAAAGGCTTCAATCTTATTCATGAGGAGCCTTCATGATCCATTTCTTGAAGACCCTCATGGCTTAATGTTACCACACTGGCCACTAAATTTCAACACTTGAACTTTGAAGAGGACCATCCAAACTGTAGCAGTGGTACCTACCACACTATCTAAAGTGAAAGTGATGGAAAAACAAACTAACAAACACAAGTGTTTGAATATAGAGAGTGCAAACCTTTACAATGCTGTAGGCAGTGGAAACTGGCAGAATCTACCAAAGTGAAAACCTGCCCCCTCATACTAAAAGCCTGTACATCTACTGTCAGGCATACATTGAACATAAATGCAGAGATATGTTCAACACAAGAAATACATCACATCTCTCCCATCAGTAGTGTGCATATGGAACACAAATGGAAGCCAGCTATGAACCTATAGACAGTAGAATATAAAAAGATAAACTGTGGTATCACACAATGAAATGAATCTTAAAAATGCAAAGTTAGAGCAAAGGAAACTGGGCACAATATATATATATATATATATATATCAAGTGGATCCCAACAATCATTTGGTTCAGTTTATGTCGCTACATGTGAGCTCAAGGGTAACAATGGCATAACAGTAATAAAGACTATTGAGTCCTTAAAAAAAAAAAAAGGAAACTAGTTTCCTTTTGTTGATGTTGTTAGTCAGAATAGCAGTTTCTCTTGGAAGCGAGTATGACAGGAAGGGAACCGCAGTCGACCTTTCTGCGTGCAGGCCGTGCTGAGGCTTGTGATTTGTGGCTGACCATACAGGCCTTTCCAGTTTGTGTGTACTTAATTAAATATTTACTTTTCATATGCATATCATAGTCCAATTTAAAAACAGAAATCAAAGTTGTTTTCTGGTCATACTCTGCTGAGGTGAGACCATTGAATGAAATGACTGTAATAACTTTTCCTTCACTAAAAGTGAAGATAAGAGCCAGTGTTTGAGTTTATAATAGACTCGTAAGTTCACATTGCTTCATGAAAATGAGTAATCATGCTTTAAACATAGTAAGAGGGCTCTAGAGCTCTCCAAACTTCCCCCAGCTAGATGTTAGCCATGTAAAAATGTCTAGTGAATAATCAAAATGTTGCAATGATAACAATAGAAATAACTTTCCATGTCATAATACTTATGAGAATGAATCCTGAAAATGTCTCTGAGTATCTTTGGATTTTTTTGGAAGAAAGTTCTTACACGGAAGAGCTTTAAAACATATGATCTGCCTGTTTTACTAAAGGGTTATATAGATGGCGGCAAGTTATGACTGATAATCCACCTGATTATCCCCTAATCGAATTACAATGGTTGGGACATAAGGGATGCATGACAGCCCGTTATGTCTCTGCAGGCTGTACTGCACTGCTTTGCTTTTGCATCTCAGAGAATAACCTATTAGTAAAAAACAGACCTAATAAATTACATTTAGAAATAAATGAAATACATTGATAGGTAGCTGCTCAATACAATATTTCATTTACTGCACATACACTTTGTGTATTTCAGAATTCATATTTTTTTAATTCTCCCTGATTACTGTTTGAATAATTTATTGGCACTTTCTGACCGTGAGGAGGATCTGACTTTTGCTGCTTTACAGTACTAAAATAGATGGTTGTTGTAAGAACATGAGATAAAAAAAAATAGTCTTGTGGACTTTGAGGCACGCAAACAGTTGTAATTTTTGTTGAAGTCTCTGACTCTCAAGAATCATGGTCAAGGATGAATATATGTTTAGTAAAAGGAGTCTCTCAACAGCAAAGGGTATTCACTTCATAATGCATCAGCTCTGTGGGCTAAACATCCTTTGAGGTGATTTCCAGACTACCTCCAAAATAAAGCATGCCCACTGGAGCAACAAAGAATAACTTTCTACGTTTAGCTTTTGTATTGCTAGAAAGGCAGTTCCCAGTATGTAGGTGATTATTAAGGAAAATAATTAATACTAAAAATGCCAGAACACACTTTTTTATTTTGAATACAGTTTAGTTCACATGTGCTGTACAAGGATCACAGGTTCTATAATAATCTTTAGGGGAAAATGACAATGCTCAAGTCTATGTATTTTGTGTAGATAACAGTTATAATTTCATTGGCTTATAAAACAAGTATTTATCAACTACCTATTTTATAACAGTATTTTTCTAGAGATGGAGATGCAGCTGTTAATAAAACAAAGTGTGCTGACTTCAAATAACTTTCATATCAAGTTTGGGAAAGTGTCATCCAACTCAAAAGTGCTAAATTGTCATCATCTTCTTTTTGAAAGGTACAATTTTGTTAATAAGTTTAGTCACCAAACAGCAGTTACTAACTCCTATGGTTAAATAAGTGAATGCTTTGCTATTAACTAAGGTTATTAAGACTCATGCCTTCAGTGAGCAGAGTCCAATGAGTTAATAGGTTTCTATTGTTCCTGGTCAAATGAACATTTTATGTAATTTTGTTATTCTTTGAGAAGAGCTTTAACTAGGATATTGATTTGCAAACTCTTCATACGATGTTTACTCTACAGTGGGTAGAAATGCTCCCTAAAATCCATTTGCTAAAGTAAAATTAAAGTTAATTACTTCAGTGATTCTGTGGAATTAAGACTAAAATGAGGAGTAGACAGTATTGTTAATGAGAACCAGCACCATACCTCACAGCATTATTATTTAAATTTATACAAAACAAAGCTATTATAAGTTAAATTAGCATAGATTTTCAATTCTGGCTATGGCCTTAGTTAAGTTGCAACTTATAAGAGAGAAATACAAATAAAGTTCAAAATGGCAATGTCTCATAACACTACCTAAATCTACACCAAAACTTCAGGAGAGAGAATAGGCTTCTACAAAGGTGTAGTATTATGGTTTAGATCTAAAATCTCCCCCTGAAGTCTCCTGTATTCAGAGGTCAGTTTTTTGGAAGAGACTGGAGTTGGAGTCACTGTACTCATTGGTGGATTAACCCATTGATGTGTTTCATGGTGGAACTGGAGGCCCTGCGGGGCCATGAACAGGATGGACGGGGTATTCTTGAGCAGAGCGTTCCCTTCTCTGTCTCTTCTTAGATGCTGTGTAGTAAGCACCTGTCCTCTCCAGGATGTTTCTGCCCAGCAGCCAGCCCACCATGGACTGAACCTCCAACACTGTGGGCTGTGTTTGTTTGTTTGTTTGTTTGTGGGTCTTGGGAATCATGTTCAGGACCTTACACTTACCAGGCAGGTGCTGCACTGCTGAGCTATGTTCCCAGCCCCTGTAGGCCAAATTAAACATCTCCTCCTTAATTGAGTGTCAGGTATTTTGCCCTGGCAATGGGGAAAGTGACTAATATATATAGACTCACAGAAATAGGCCTTACATTGAAAAAAATAGTTGAATCACAAATGAGATAATTTTTTGATCCTCAAAATCAAGTAAATTATATGAATTAATGAGCATTGGCTCCCTCTGTCCTCTGTTACTAACTGTAACACTGCTATTAAGTGGAGCAATATATTAAAGTCAACCACCTAACAGTAGAAAATACTAACAACAACCATTAGATTATCTCTGTTAATGTTTCATTTTCTGCTTAGCCATAATTCTCTTTTCTTGAGATAGCAAGCTTATTTATTCTTAGAATTTAATTATCTGATGATAAGAACAGGTGTGTTATTTTTATTTCAATTCTAAATCAACTGGCATATTCATTAATTCCATTGGGTATGCTCAAACTTAATGAGTATTTTTTGTTTTGAGGTCTCTCTAAATTTTTCAGGTGATCTCTTTCCCCCAACATATACTCAAGTTGATGCAACTGCTAGTGGTCCTGCTTGACTCTCACAACAAATTATCAGTTTGTGGGTGACTTCCCCCATTTTGGTGGCTATAGCACAAGCAATGCATTGTCTCATGGTCTGGGGTCTAGACACCCAGTGTCAAGCTTCTGGAAGGTTCAGTGTCTGATGGGGCCTTTCTTTCTGACTTGTAGATGGTCACCTCTCCATGGTGCAGCTTCCCCGGATGTCTCCGCCACTTTCTCTTCACTAACACACAACACCCAGGACCCACAACTGTTAAAGGAGGAAAAGTTTATTTTGACTCAAATTACAGTCCACGGTATGGCAAAGTGGCACAATAGAAGGAAAGCTGCTCACATCGTGACACCAGGAAGCAGAGGGGACAGTGAGCAACTAGGGAAAGGAGTGGCCTTTTCAAGCCCTGTTCCCAGTGACCCCCTCTCTCCCAACCTCCCCACCACGGACCAGCCATATCACAGCCTGATTCCATCAGCTTCAAAAGCCCTGCCTGTGGAGGTCTTTTCAATCTTGCTGTGTCGTTAAGTGTTCCAGCCTGGGATAGAACCAATGATCCACCTGCAGGAAGTCTGGGATTACAAGCATGCACAGCGAGCCTCAGTTTCCCTTTCTCTTCTTGTAAGGACTATGTCTTTACAAGATTAGGGGCCCTGTTTATGACCTCATTTAAACTTCATCACCTCCTAAAAGACCCTTTCTCCAAATACAGAAACACTGGGTAATCTTAAGGCTTCAGGAAATGAAGCAATGGAGTGGGTTAGGCAGAATTCAGTCCTTATCAGATTACTCCAATATTTCCTATCTTATAAAAATTTAAAGTTTTCCATTAACTGAAAGCTGTCAGTATATCATAAAGCATTCCCATATACCCCGTGCCCTTAATTGTCTCTCCTAGGATTAACATCTTACACAAATAAGATCCCTTTGCTACAACAAATGAGTCAATGTTCACACATTATTATTAAACACTCTACCTTCCTCGTATTTGTTTAGTTTTTAATCATTTTTTTCTTTCTTGGTCTCCAGTCTTGCCTGTCTCCACCCTCTCTCTCTCTTCCTCCATGTTCTTTTCCTCTGTTTTTACTTAAGGAGTGAGCACTTGTGTCTGTCTTCTTGTGAGCAGAGGATCTAAAGAAATTATTTGAAATTCTTCTAAATTGATCTTTTGCTTCTTTTTCTGTACTTCATCTTTTCTGGGCTTTGAACACAGGGTCTTTGCCCTTAGCTGCATTCCTATTTTCCCCTTTTATTATGTGTGTGAGTGTGTTAAATTTTGAGGTAGGATCTCACTTAATTGCTAAGTTTCTGAGAATGGACATGAATTTTTGATCTTTCTGCCTCATCTCCCAGAAAGTTGTGTTTCCAAACATGAGCTACTATGTCTGGCCCATTTTTTATTTAATAATTTATACATGGAGAATTATTTTATACTTTTCATCTTAGCATTACTTTATGTTTGGTAACACTGTTACAGATATGGTTATTGAAAATTCACTTGGTTCCTTTGTGTTTGTAACATATCTCATTTTAAAAAATTAATTCTTATGCTATTTCTTACTCTCTGGCACTACAATATATTCCTGGTACATTTTTGTGCACTTACATCTGTAGTCCTAGAATCTACCACTTTTTCCCAAAGTGCCCAACTTTCTTTTGTTGCAAAATGGTATTAGAAATCAAGATCTGGTGAAGGCGAAGAGAGAGAAGATATGGGGGAAAAATGGAATCAAAGAAAAAAATGGAACTAGAGTTTTTGTAAATGGGAAGGGACCAAGAGTTTAAAGGGTCAGGGAAGATGGAAGGGTAAGGTTTGAAAAAAAGAACTGAGATGAGATATGCTCATGGTCCAACTCCCCATGATAAATGTAACCATTTTATACTGCAGATATATACTAATTTAAAAAAAGGAGAGAGGAAAAAATAAAACAAGATCTGCATGTTGGGCATGCTCATGGCCACTGGAATATTCTTGCTTGTAAGTTCTTTTAGCTGGCAGAGCAAGGAAACACACGTATATATGTGCATCCTCATGAATATATATAGTTTGTGCAATATATATATATATATATATATATGTATATATATGTATATATATTTCATATAGCTAAATTCCATACTGATATCCCCACCTCTAACACATTTCACCCTTTGGTTATTAACAACTTTCCACTTAAGCAATGGGATTTTTCAATTTCACTATCTGCCTCTCATGTATGTACTATTAATTAAACAACTGTACATAAGGACTATACTTAGGCCTATCCCAACAAGTATTGGTTCACATTCACTGCTCGTACTTTTGGTGTCTTATCTAAGAAATAATTGTTAAGCTCAACTTCACAAAGTTATTCTATTTTCTCTAGGAGTTTTACAATGTCAGTTCTTCTGCTTAAGTACTTACATCCATTTTTAGTTTATTTTGTGTACAGGTGAGACAGAAATTCAATATCACTCTTTCACATGTGTTTGTCCAATGTTCCTGGTACTAATTTGCTGAAGAGATTACTGTGGAACCATTTTGTGTTTTTTACACCCTTTTGAAAATCAGCTGTGTGTACACGGGATTATTTCTCAACACATGCTACAGAAATAAATAAGATCAGAAGAGACTTGTGAACAGTATGCTCCCAAATTGAGATAGCCTGGAAGAAATGAATACATTTCTAGAAACATGAGCTACTAGGACTGATTCATAAAGAAGTTCTGAAAAAAGGTGAGGAGAACAATAACAAAAAAGAATAGTGTGTCAAGGATGGAAACCTTTCTCACAACAGAAACAAAAAAACTCAACAGTGAGGAATTTTCTTTCTGCCAAATATTTAAATAATTAAATCCATTTTAAAGTCTTCCAAAAAAATTGAAAAATAAAACGTATTTCCAAATCCATTTTATGAGGCCAATGTTACTTTGTGAGTGCTTCGATTCTTTTGAGTTATTTTTTTTAATGATGCAGAATGCTTTGTTTGATACATGTAATTTCTTGTTGAAAGCTGAACATGTTGTATTATGTAATTGGAAATAAAGTAAATAGACCATCATTGTGTGATTTTGTGATAATCTGGTTTATAGTTGGACCGTGTTTAAGTTCCTCTATTGGAAAGATTGAGTGATTGCGTCTTCTTACTTCTAATTTTTTTCCCTTCCATTCTTTCTGTAGTATTTCTCATGGCATTTTTCTTCATAAAGTTGATGTCTTGGTTGACTGTAATCCTCTATTGTTATTATGTAGCTCTCTTGAGGTGGCGGTATAGTAGGACCAGAGGAAATTTCCTATAAATTTCTGATTTAATATCAAACTTTTAGTTGATCTGGGTCTCTGGGATGTCATCCTTGCAAGGGTTTTGCCTGTGTGACCCCCTACACACGCACACACACACACTCAGACACTTAGATAAGTTAGGCAGGTGACAGGGAACAAAAGAGGAGTTGTTCCCATGTCACAGCAAGGCCAAGTGTCTGCTAAAATCTTTTGCCTAGCAAAGAAGTCTTTATTATGGAGAATGCTTGCTGCAGTTATCTTAAATACTTTTCCCCCTCCCACCAGAGCCATAAGAAGATCTTTCTTGAACCTTCACCATGAGATCCTTTCATAGAACGAACCCGAGGGTGAACGCTTTGAAGCATGGGGAGCGTCCTCATTCTCTCATTCTCCTCCTTGTCTACACTCAGTCCCCTGTCGTTAATCAAACTTCCACTTAAACTTCCTACCAGTGTGTGACTCCAGAAATGTCTGTTCTAGTGATTGAATCTCAGTTATTACTTTATATTTTTCTGTCTGTCCACTTTTTGAGGTCACAATGTTTTATGAGACTTCATTTCTCTGAGGGATAAAGGAAGTCGCTGATTTTTCAGTTTGTTTTAGTGTTTATTACGAAAAGAATGACAATTTCCAATCTCCTTACGTGTCAGAGATAAAACTGTCTTATAGTTTTCTTTTAAAGATTTACATTACCAGATGTTTACACAGACACTCACTATAAACATCTGTAGCTATTTAGACAGTTCAACAAAATGCTAATAATTTCCCTTTAGTATTCAGCGCAAATGATCCTCTGTGGGGGCCGTAGCCAATTAAATCATATATGGTCACTACATGTGGCAACTTTTGAGTTCATATAGAAGCTAAATTTTTGTTCTTAAATCTCTAGAGCTTATATGATTTAGCAGGTATCATAGGCCCCCAAGTTAAATTTCCAAAATATCCAAATCACAGCTGTGTAGTCACATTCCTAAATTAGTCCCAAAGATTCCTATTTACTGATGCACATGCCCTGTATAATGTTCCCTTCCTTTGCAAGGGACTTGTCATGTGACGAGATATCCTTTCTATGATTATGTTACACTATGTGGCAGAAAGATTTTGAAGATGCAATTAAGGTTTCCAATCAGTGACATCCAGTTAATCAAAAGAGAGATTATCCTGGCTTGGCCTATTTTAATCATATGAGACATTTTGAAAGGTCAGAAAGACTTGTGGCAAGAGAGACTACTCCTGCTTACACTGGAAAAGCAAAATCCCTGTGTTCTGAATTACCTATTGTAGAAGCTAAAAGGCAAGAGACTGAGAGAGATGTGTAAGACGTAGCAAGTTCTGACTACTGTGTACAGTTAAAGGGAGATTCCACTCATTAAGCACGGGGAACTAAAATATTTGATTATCAATAAGATTGGAAGACATCCTTCAGCCTCAAAGGTAAATACAAATTAATGCTTTGATTTTAACCCAGTTAAAAACACTGGGGAAAGGTCTCGGCTAACCCATGTTTAACTTTTCAAGCATGGAAACTGTGGGATAATTAATGTGTATTGTGTCACACATCTAAATGTTTGTGGTAGTTTTTTAGACAGCAAAAGATAACTAATACAAAAGCTGGAAGAAAAGCACAATATAAAAGAATTTTGCTAAAATTGTCAATAGCCCTACTGGAAACATATTAGAGTGTAGAATTAATAGAATTAAATTCCAATTTTATTTCTATAGTTAGCTTACCTAAAAATAAAAGTGTACTGACTTTGTTTATCTATAGAAAACAGCCTTAGTTAGGTATGTTACCATGTTCAGATGGCCTGGTTCTGTGGGGGTTCCAGTTAAATGAGTTGCAAATATTCAACAACACCACAAAATCTAGGCCAAGTAAATAATCAATTTTGATAAGCATGGTAGTACATAGGCAGTGAGTGTTTACATGATTTACATGTATTTCAATGTTCGTTTCCCTAGTGTTCTACTCTGATTTTAAGAATTTACACTCACAAAAGAGGACTCCAGAACTTGTAACTCTCACACCTATTAAGTGTACTTCTCCTCTGAAATATTCATGTTAATACACTATCTAGATTCATAGTGTATCTACTTTTAAACTGCTTCTCTATATACAAATCCATGTGTTCCTAGCTACATACAGAAGACTAACGTTTGAGGACAGACTAAGTACATAATAAAAATTCTAAACTGAGAAGTAAAGTGGCAAAAAGAGAAAAACCAATGACAATAAAAGCTAAATACTGTACTATTAGTCAAATTTAAAAAGTAGGTGAGAAATGAATGGTTTAAAATGCTAAGAAGTTCAGAGAGTTACACACTAAACTATGATTTTCTGCTTTTATAATGCTGTCATCCCTTCTTCCTGCGTACTGTGTGCCTTCCAGTGATTTTTGTCTAGAAATATTTGGGATTGAACTTTCTTATTCAAAAGAGGCATTATCTTGCATGTTTAGCTTTTAAGAAACCAGAATTTATTATCTCAATTACATTTTCAAAATTTGAGTTTTTACTCTATTATGTACAAGTTGTGATTCAAAATCACACTGAATATTTACACTGAAAAATTATTAAATAAAAGGCACATGGCCCTTAACCATTCTCAAAATACCTCTTTTGCTGTGAACACATTTATCGCAGTTTTCTTACCACTTTCTGACGCAGTTCTGGAAGTCATGTTTCGTGAATGTGGAAGAATTTACATTCACAAAAGTGGACTCCAGAACTTCTAACTCTTAACACCTATTAAATGTACTTCTCCTTTGTTCATGTTAATAAACTATCTAAATTCATAGTGTATCTACTCTTAAACTGCTTCTCTATGTTACAATCTTTTCACATTTTAAAGACTTTATATAAAGCAGTGACAGAAAAAATTACTTTTGTGAGATGGTATGATTCAGTAAGTATAATCAGTTTAATAAGTAAATAAAAAGAGTTACTGGCTAACTCTCTTTTCTTTTCCTCAAATAAAATGTTAAATATACAATTTACTAAAGAATATTCTTATAAACCAGAATTCACAGAAGAAATTGTTGATTGAAAGCAAGAAGTTTTATGGCCTTTATTATTTTGGTGCTAAGATCTTCCTTAGATACTTAGTTTAATATTAAAGCTTTGTATAAGTTTATTTCAAATTGATAAAATTAACCATACTCTGTATCATTTTTTATATTGTTAAAATAAATGAGAACACCCATGCTTTGCAAGTATTTAAGAATGGTAATATATCCTTTAAATTGCAATATGATATCAGTAGGGATGTATATTATCTCCAAATAAGCTACCATGAAAATATAAAAGCATTCTTTGAACCATGAATATTAATGAGATGAATTTACTCACCAAGGGATTATTTTATCCAAATATTGAAACTACTGTTAAAAGTTGTATAATGATCAACTTAGAAAATTTGTAATTATAATTACTTATATGTGGTAAAAAAAAAAGATCGACAAAATTATAGATTGAATAGGCCCCCCAAATCAGTGTAATAAAATAGTCATAACTACACAATAGCGACATTATTCTATGATAGCAATAAGTATAATGACAGCTAACCACTTCTTGAATATTTATGATGTATATTATTGAGTACTTACATTTTCATTAGTGTTTCTATCACTTTCTAAGCATTAACTCATTTATGTTTCACAAGCATACTATGCATTGGATGTTATTTTTCAGATTTGAGTAGATGATGAAATTGAAGCTGAGAGAAGTCATATATGTTATGGTTGATTGATTGTGTCAACTTTATGTTGGTCTTGGAATCTAACTCAGGACCTCAAACTTGCCAGCAGGTGCTGTGCCACCGAGCTATGTCCCTGGAGTGAGTGTGTTAACCTGAGTAAATAACGCTCTACTAAACTAGTTCAGCAAAGTCCTGGCTATGGAAGACACAATCTAGGGAGGATTTCCTTTTTGGTACCGGAAATCAAACTCAGGACCTCAAGCTTGCCAGGCAGGCGCTGTGCCACTGTGCTATATGGCTAACCTCTAGGGGAGTATTGCCAGAATGTTTAAAAGGGGAGATGAACAGGAAGGCTTGTTTCAGTTTCCTTCAGAGGAGCGCCAGTCTTCATTTCCATCCTGGACATGGTCTTTTGGCCTTCAGTATAGACTCCTCAGCCTCCATCACTGACCCGAAAGCGTTCTCCTGCAGACCTCTGACCTTCTGATACAGACTCACGGGGGACCCTACATGGAGTTCCAGGCCTTCAGCTAGACCCTTTGGGTCCCCCAGGTACAGACAAACATTTGCCTTCTTCCTCATTTGACTCTGGGGGGTCATCACAAGCCAATCTCATAACTCCTTTTATATTTGTATATCTTTTATAACATCTGTTTCTGTAGTGGACCCATGACCACTGGTCCAGAGAAACAAGCATGGAGACCACTATTGTAACAGTGTGATATAAGTTAGGTGGTTAAAAAATGAAAGAATCACTCTGGTAGATTCTGTTATGGTTAACTCTGAGGGAAACACTGATGCAAAATGAAACGAAAGAGTGACATTTTTTTGAAGGTTATGAAGTGAGTGTGGTATAATCCAAGATTCACTAAAATCTCAAACAATATATCTCACAGATGTTTCATAGAACACTGTTCCTGAAAACTGTTCTTCAAAAAGAAGAGTTTTATTATCAACGTGTTTGGAAAATGCTCACATTTCTGTCCTACCTCAACCCAGTGATTCAGTTTGAGGATGAACTCTTTCTGTCACCTTGACGGTCTAGACATTTGGTCAAGTATTATTTTGGGTGTATGTGTAAGGATGATTTGCAAGGAATTTAAGCTTTGAAACTATTGACTGTGTAGAGCACAGATCTTCTTGCTAATGTGGCAGGGAATTTATCACTGAAGACTTAAATATAACAAAAAGTAAGAGTTATTTCTGTCTTACTGTTGAACTGGACTATTATCCCTTTACCTGCCTTTCACCCAAAATGAAGGATTTACTCTTCTGTGGACTTGAGCCAGCTTGAATTTCATATTTGAGCTTGTATATAGCTGTCCTTGGTTCTCAGAGCACTGCATTCAGACTGGAGCTACAACACCTGTTCTTTTTGGCCTCTAGTTTTTGATAGCATATTTGAGACTTCCCAGTTTCTGTAACCGTGTGGGCCAGTTCCTTATAATTTCTATCTCTGATACTAATGCCATTGTGATTTCTACAACTAGCTATGTATGTCTCTCTGTAGCTACTATTTTTTTCTGAAGATCCCTGACAAATATAGCACATTGCACATTAATATATTAATGGCTCTAAGATAATTTGAAATATAAATATTTATTTCAAATCTTTTCATGTAAAAGAAATATCTAAGTGAGTAGGAAACGCCTTAATTTCATCTATGTTTAACCACAAACTGTATGACTTTCAGTAGTTTACTTAATGCTTCCAATTCTGGTTTCTTACCTCTGAAATGGCAAAAAGAGATTGTTGCAAAGATTGATCTATACTTCTAAAGTCAATATTTTTCTAAATATTGAATTTAAAATAATGCTTAGGATATATTAAATAAGTCATCAAAATTATAACTATACTTGTATGCTTACATAACCCTAATGCATTTTATAATTACAGAATTAAATATTTTGATGCAATATGCACTAACATCCAGAGGAACCAGTGTTTTAATGCACAACTTTTACAAAATGTATTTAGGTAATAATGCAAAGACCAGGAGAAGAGTGATTTAAAATTTTTCTTAACATTTTGAAACTTCAACCAGGCAAACTTTTCACACAACCTGTCATTTTTGTATATGTGACATATTCCTGGGAAAAATGAATGGCAGAAATTTTTAAGGGAAGTGAAGCTTTCAGTGAATGAATAATCCTGACCTACATCTTTTTGGGAAAACAATAATTCTGCATCTCTTGGAGTAACTGACATGCACAGTAAGAAGCTAATGTAATACACAACAGCAATGACAATACCACATAATTCTTAATCATCACTGAATTTCAGATTAATTTATATTAAAAAACAACTCGTGGACCAAGAGGCAGTGCATTTGATAAAACCACACAGTGACAGAGTCCAAAATTTTACTGATGGACCGATAAACCATGAAAGAAACAGGAAGAGAACTGGTTAATTGGCTTAAAAGTCACGGATGCCTTGTTCTCAAAGTTTTAAGAACCCAAGACTGATAAGCAGCAATGCACATTGACAAAACTGATTATACTTCAGTATCAAAAGTAAAATTGCAGCTTCTGCCTGAATGCTTTTTTTATCACCTCTACTAACTGGAGATTACATTAAATACATCACACTCTAAAGAATCTCAAAATGATGTCTTGGACATTGTGGTCTCTGAATACAAGCGGTTCTTTAGAGGTCATATCTATTTCCTTAATGTTTCCTGCTTCTCATAAATCATATTTTGTCAGGAACTAACAACTTCACATGCATATTAAAGCATGATGACTGTACTGCTCATTCTTTTTTTCTAGTTTTTAGTTTTTATTTGCATGTGTTTGCAGAACTGAATGATTACATCCCATGTATCAACATGTGCATGACACACCTTAAATATTTTTTCATCCGTTTCTCATTGCCTGTCTCCCTTTGATCAGCTTCTGCCTTGAAAAAGATCTGCCTCATTATGTCCCATTATCTGTCTTTTTATTTTACTTCTTATGCATATGTTGGGTTTCTCATGTAAGAGAAACTGTGTGACATTTAAACTTATGTGTCTGATTTATTCCACTGAACATTATGGTCTCATGGTGCATTCATTTTCCTACAAATAACTCGAGTTTATCTTTCTTTGTGACAGAGTACTACTCATTGTATATAAATATCACATTTTCTTTATTTATTCATCTGTTGATTGACATGATATATAGCAGTCGTGGTGAACATTTTAGAGGTGAGTGCCCAAACTGTAAGCCAACACTCACTTACTTGTTGCAAAGTGCCAACACTGCAATTAACCTTGAATACTAAAGTTGTAGTTTAGAAACAATAGCTCATACATTAACATTTTGTCTCAAAAGAAAAACAATGAATGCCATAGGTTTAACACAACTGATATATAGGCTGCTTCCAAGACTTAGCTATTATGAGTTATGCTGCTGTAAACGTAGGTATCCATGTTTTATTCTAAAGTGGTAACTTTAACTGTTTTGTTAAGATATCTAGAGGGAGAATAGCTATATTAAATATAATTTCTAGTTCCAGTATTCTGAAGAGCACCATAATGATTTCCATAGTGGTTAACTTGTTTTTCTCCCCCACCAGCAGTGTAGAAGGATTTCTTTTTCCCAGAAACCTTAGCAGCATCGTTGTCATTTGATTTCTTGAAGATAGCTATTCTTTATGGAGTTGGATGGGACTGCAGTTTGCTTTAATTTATATTTCTTTAATGGTCAGAGATGTTGAACATTTTTCATGTATTTATTGGCTAATTGTATATCTTCTGAGAAATATCTATTCATGTGTTGCTCAATTTTTAATGTCATTTATTTTTGAGGGAGTCTGATTTTTTGAATTCCTTATACAACCTATATATGAGTCTTCTGCATGAAGGATAGCTAGCAAAATTATTTTCTCATCATGTAGATTAACTCCTCATTCTGTTTATTGTTTCCTTTGCTGTGCAGTTTTTTAAATTTGTTATGGTTTTATTTGTTGATCCTCAGTATTTTTTTTTTTTTTTTTTGCCATTGGAGTTCTGTTCAGCAAATCCGGTTTCAGCCTATGTCTTCAAGACTGTAACCCATTTTAACTTCCAGAAGATTAAGTGTTTCTGTTTCCATGTTTCAGCCTTTTATATGTGATCCATTTTGATCCACTGTAGTGCATAGTGAGATCTATGATTTTGTACTCAGTCTTGTGCATGTGGACAGCTGATTTTCCCAGCACCATTTATTAAAGAAGTTATCTTTCCACCAGTGTAGATTTATAGCCTCTTTGTCAAACATCAAATAGCTGCATGTTACTGGGATTTTTTTCTGAATTCTGTTTCATTGATGCACATATGTTTTTGTGCAAGTGTCATGCTGTTTTTATTACTGTAGCTTTGAAATATAACTTCATATCTAGAGCTGTGATGACTCTTGCATTGTTTTTGTTATCCAGGATTGCTTTTGCTATTCTGAATCTCCTTTGGTTCAATATGAACTGCAGTATAATTTTCTCTACTTCTGTGAGGAATAATGTTGTTATATTTTTGAATTTTGTTAAATTTAGATATGTTTTGGAAGGACTGCCACTTTGACTGTAGCACTTTTGGCTATATTGAAACAAGGAATAGTTTTCATCTTAATTTTCAGAATACTGTAGTGCTCATTGTAGAATTGTTTTGCTTCTTTCATTCATTTAATTCCTATATATTCAATTTTTCTTGATGCCTTTGAAAATGATATTATTTACCTATTTTTTTCATAGTGAGTTAATTATCATTGTACACGCACACTACTGATTTTTCTGTGTCCTGCTACAAAGCTGATTCGATGATTAATTCTAGGGATCTGTAAGTGAAATTTTTGAGTCTTCTATATAGAGGATCAGGTCATCTGCAAATAATGAAGATTTCACTTCTTCCCTTTCTATGTGTATCCTGTTTTTTTCTTCTGCCTGATTGCTCTAGCTAATGTTTTAAATATTATATTGAACAGAAGTAGTAATAGTGAAAATCTTTGTATTGTGCCTGATTTTATGGGAAAAAATTTCAGTCTTTTACCTTTAATAACACGGTCAGCAGTAGGTTTGTATAAAGTTTTTTTTTTTTTCCAGATTGAGAAACGTTTATTTTACACCTATTTTCTTGGGATTTTTAATCATGTGTCTTGGATCTTGTCAAAGTTTTTCCACATCTATTGAGATGATCATGTAATTTTTGTCCTTGACTCTATTTATATGATGTATCACATTTATTGATTTGCATATGTTGAACTATCCCTGCATCCCTGGGATGAAGGTTACTTAGTCAAGATGTATCATCTTTTTAATAATTTGCTGTATTCTGCTTGCCAGTATTTTGTTGAGGATTTTTGTTTCATTAAACACATGGGGCTGTAGTTCTCCTTTTTGGTTGGATCATTGCTTGGTATTAGAATCAGGGTAATGTTGGTTTCCAAGAAAGACTTTTAAAGCAGTACTTACTTTTTAATTTCCTTAAAGGGTTTGGAGAATGTTGGGATTAGATCTTGCCTGAAGTTCTTCTGGAGTTTAGCAGTGAATACAGCAGGACCTTAGCTTTTCTTAGTCTGTAGTTTTGTTTTTCCCCACTACTTCAATTTCATTGTCTGTTATTGGCTAATTCAGTGTTGGTTCAGTTTTGTTAGTTAACATTTATCTAGAAATACATTTCTTTTAAATTTTCCAATATATTTGCTTACAAATTTGTGAAGTAGTTTTTAATAATCTTTTGGATTTCAGCAGCATCCATTATGATTTCACATGTTGATTTTGATTTTTCCATTTTTCAGTTTAGTAAAATTGTGTTTGTCTATTTCATGTTTTCTTTTAAAGACTCAGCTTTTCCACTCACTGATTCTTTGTCTCGTTTTATTCTCCCTTTCACTGATTTCTGCTCTAATCCTTATAATTTCCTTCCTTGTACTAACTTTGGGTTTGAATTTTTCTA
>PVJX010007450.1:37500-71057 GCA_004027295.1 Dolichotis patagonum
TTTATAGAAGAAGAAAAGATATTCAAGCCAGCACACTCTTGTCTCATCAGGTAATGCTCTCTGCTGTGTAACAAAACAATAGGAAGTCATCACTGCGTATGGGCCAGTACCAGTGCCATGTTCTTGGACTTCCCCATCCAGAATTGTGAGTCAAATGAAGTTCCATCCTTATGAAGTAAGTTACTTGGTCTGGGAGATTTTATTATTCTGTCAGAAACAGATTAAAACAGTAAACATCTACAATTTTAAGGTATTGTGGTTGATGTCTGAAATAAATTGTTTTCAAGTCATCCTCCAAAAGCAACTCAAGTAGAGTGGACACATCAGTAAGAAATTAATTATGAGAGTATGATATTCCTTTACATAAATGTTTGTTTAAAACGCTAAGGAGGCACAAAAGCAGAACACACACTCAAGCCAAAGGAATGTGTCTGGCAAGAGTTTTGAGACCGAGGGCATATTGTAGCTTAATTTGGAAGACTCGGAGTTACAGATTAAGAGGCTGCTGTGACTATAGAGCACAAGTCTGACAAAGATTTTCAAAAACAAGCTGAAAGTTAAAATTAGAAAAAGTAATGAGCCAGAAAAGTAATACAGCAAGACATTATGACAGTTTACCTAGAGTTAGTCCTAGTTTGGAAATAATGGAATCATTGATTAGCTTCTAATCTGTGCTACACCATTCTCCAAGGGTTAGTGTTTTTGTTCTTAAGAGAAGATAAGGTGAAGTAGACAAATAGCAGAAAACGCACTGTGGGACGTTTCTTATACTGTTATTTTCATCCCGGCTGAATTGTTCCAGAATGTTGTATCCATATTGGCTCAGCAAAATGAGTCTTTTTCTAGGCCAACTTCTGGAATCATGGCTTTCGTTCCTGAGTTTGCAGCCTTTCAGGAAACCCAGAAATTCCCTTATTATTTAAACTGGGCCATGGGGGTCGCACAGCCGCCACCAGGTGGCACTAAATTGCAGACAGGCCTCATGGATTTGGAGCTCCCGGGCTGTCAGCTTCCTCACACAGCAAGACACGCGAGGTTAACCGGGTCATTTCATTAACCTGATGACAACGTGGCCCAGCACTTTACACGATGGCATTTTCAGATCCTACGCATGACATGATGGTAAGGCTTGTACTGCATTTTCAAATAAGAGGACTAAAGACTGGTGAGAGGAGAGAAACGCCAGATGATTTGGTTCTCATTGATGAATGAGGTGGTATGGCTGTTTGGAGGTAGGAAGTTTGCATTCACAGGAGAAACACAGCTGGAATCCTGGCCGTCAGTGGAATAAGCCTCTGGAACGGATAGTCACAAAGTTACAGAAAGCAGGAACAGTCTCTGGAGGTTTAAGAAAGGCTCAGTGACAGGGGAGCCGTCCTCAGGCTCCAGCTCCAGCAGGGCATGACAGTTGAAGCAGTGGTGTCATCTAGATGGGAAACAGGAGATTTCCATGGTTTTGCTATGCCTTGTGTTATTGATAATTTTCTGAAGTAGGGTGGCTACTTTTGTAATATACACAACTATGTCCACTCCACCTTCTCTCACAGCATGGTGTTTGAATGATTCCTGCTTTCCAGACATGGCTAAAAGTTTAAAACACTGGCAACCCCAGGGCCCAAATCTTAATTCTTAATTCCTAGTCATGTAAGATGGCTCAGTTTAATTTTTCCAAAGCTCCATTTCGATCTTCTCCGGGAGCTTGGACTTTGAGCTCTGCCTGGTGACATCACTTATCCACTGTCATGATCAAGCATTTTCTGTCCTCTACCCTTTGGTTACTGTTGCCTCTGGCTGGCGTGTGAAACTTGCCTCCCAGGGAAACTTTGTCTGCAGGTCCTATAACTGTTGTGTTGTAAGTTACCTTTAGAAGGTTTCTAAATTAAAGGAACTCTAAATCTCCCCAAGGTTGTTCCTCTGGGGTCCCAGCAATAAATGATGCTTTTATTTATTTATTTTTTTGGAGGGGTACCGGAGATTGAACTCACAAACCTCACCCTTGACAGGCAGGTGCTTATGCCACTGAGCTAAATCCCTGGCCCAAGTGATGCTTTTATCATGATATCCACAGACATGGTACTCGCTGAGTTTTGGATGCGTTGGAGTATGTTTAGCATTGCAGTTCACATCATGAACTTGCTCCCTCTGGTGTGGTACCTCTGAACTCTGCAAATGGCAATCCCTGGGCGTATTCTTTAGTAATCATTTCATCCCTCAGAGGTTTACATTCAGCGGATCTAAACTAGGACAGAAGGCTGACTTTTTTTTCAAGGACATTAGGTGCTGTGCATGCATAGTGCTGAGAACCACTTTCCTGCTGCTTGAGTAAGGATCAAATGATTCTTGATATTGTTATAACATGCTCCTTAATTTGACCTTTCCCTTTTCTACCATATGCAGAAATATTTGTGCAATTTGCTTATTTTGTTTTACTGTACAATCTGTACTATAGTTGCTTATTTTCTTGTTTTTAAAATTTTTCTAGATTTTATTCTTGAAGCTCATAATTATCCTGCCATATACATCAACTATTCAAAAAAGTTCTCTTTTGTCACTTTAATTTAGATAATCCTACCTAGTAACTATTTTCCTGTAAACTATCATGTATTTCATGGCTTATGGATTTATTGTTGGCTTCATTGCTGTTTATTAATCAATTAAAATTATTTCAGATGGCAGTAAGTTCTAAAAAAATAAATAAACACATTCATTTGACCAAGAGTCTATGGATAACTGTAGTTTCTTGGGAACTGATGATGAAAGAACTGTGAAAAGGAATCATTTTAACTTGTGTCAGAATCTCATGATAAGGAGAGCTGGGCCTGTTTGATACTGGGAGCATCATAGGACCAGCAGCTGAGAGCAGGGTCTTTTCCAGACTGGGAACATTGCAGGACTGGCAGCTGAGAGCCGGGGCTGCTCAGGAGAGCTAGGCCCACCCTTCGTCCACAGGGAACATTGATGGGATCAGTGCTGGAGGGCCTGAGGTGCCTGGGTCTGCTGCTGCTGGGCCCGCCCCTCCTCCAGGAACATCTAGGAAGTCTGCCACAGGCATGAGCTGCCTGGGACCACATTTGTTGACCCGACCTTCCACTGAGAACATTGTACTGCAGTGGACTACCATGCTGGCTCAATGAGAGGCTCAGGAACCCCTCACCCAAACAGAAGACTTCATCAGGCTTCAGCCAGTGTGGTGTGTTTGCCCCCCACAAAATAGAGGTCTGCAGTGGGTAAATAGGGGCAGAAGTGAAACTCCCTCCAAGTGTAAGACCTTGGCTAACCTGGCAAGAAAGTAGGTAAACCCCCCCCAGAGAATATCAGACAGGTTGAGGAGTGCGCCAATATTGCCCTGCCCAAATTTAGAGGAAATTAAAAGAATTTATGAGACCCTCCAGTGACACAGTAGGGCCTTAGCTGACAAAAACACTATAGCCAGGGAAACCTGGTGACCTGCCACAACCTGAAGATATAACAATAGCAGGAACTAAGAGCTGCCCTACATCAATACTTCTGGGCTAGTTAGCCCAGAAAGAATATAGGACTCACCCAACAAGCACAGTAGGAGGAATTCAGGAGACTAGGTCTTCTCTTCATGGTGGTACCCAGCAATTTTACAAACATCAACCGCACAGTAGAACCCTGAAACACACACTACAGAAACTTGTGACTGTTGGAATAGAAAGATCAGAAATTTACCCAAAAGGTGAAAATGACTAAATGAAAAGGTAAAATGCAGTCCCAAACATCTAGTCCATCAGGGGCAAGTGCAGGCGATAATGAAATAGAGGACTCTAAAATTCATACACCAGAAATGTCTGATAAGATAGCAAATGAAGTAAAGAAACAAATCCATGAGGCTATAGAGGAACTCAAATTAGAAATAATGTCTTATGTAAAGACAAAAATAACAACCTTAGTAAATGAGCTGCTCAACATAGCAAGAGAAGAAATAGATAAGAAACTACAGGAGCATGGGAAATTGATCAAAACTTTGAATAAACAATGCAGAAAACAAGCAGAATCTACAAAACAAACTCAAAGAGATATGCAAAAAGCAAAAAAATGTATTGAAAGCCTGCAAAGTTTTTTAAATGAAGCTGAGGATAGAATCTCAGACCTTGAGGACATGATTGCAGATAGCGATCTTGAAAGGGTAGAACTTATAAACACAACAAAGCACCATTAAATGACAATCCAACAGCTACAAGATGATGCCAGGAGAAATAATGTTAGAGTAATAGGCATTAGTGAGGAGGCAGGAGACAATGCAAAGGATATAGCTAAGCTGTTCACAGAAATAATGGCAGAAAATTTCCCAAACATGGGGGGGAAATCGGATATACAAATAAGTGAGGCATATAGAATGCTGCACAGTCATAACCAACATGAACCTAGACCCAAACATATAATAATTAAGATTGCAGACATACAGCATAAAAACAGAATACTAAAAGCCATTAGAGAAAAGACACAACTCACCTACCAAGGAAAGCCTATTAGAATCACAGCAGACTTCTCAGCACAAACCTTCAGGTTAAGATGAGCTTGGAGTGAAGTATTTCAAGCCCTAAAAGAAAACAACTTTCAACCCACACTGATGTACCCAGCAAAATTATCTTTCAAATTTAATGGAGAAACAAGATACTTCCATGAAAAGGAACAACTAAAGAAATTCATATCCAACAAACCAGCTTTACAAGGAGTGCTGAAGGACATCCTAGGTAGAGATAAAAATGACCACAATGTCCAGAACAACAACAGAAAGAAATCACCAGGCTGGACAAGAAAGTAAACAAGGGAGAAAAGCAAGAAACTAACAACAGTAACACAACATGACAAAGTCAAGCCAGTACATATCAGTGATATCCATAAATGTAAATGGGCTCAATTCACATATCAAAAGAAACAGGTTGACAGGATGGATCAAGAAACAGGATCCCACAATATACTGTATATAAGAAACACATCTGACTCAAAAAGAAACTCATAGATTAAAAGTCAAAGGAATGAAAACAGTATTCCATGCAACAGGAACCCAGAAAAAAGCAGGGGTAACTATTCTATTTGCAGACAATGTGAAATTCAAACCTAAAATTATTAAAAGAGACAAAGAAGGACATTACATACTCATAAGTGGAAAAATTCAAGATGAAGAACTAACAATTGTAAATATATATGCACCAAACACAGCAGCATCCAACTATTTAAGACATCCTAAAGCACATGAAAAACCAAATACACAAGAACACAATTATTACAGGTGACATTAACACACCACTGTCACAAAGAGATAGATCAACTAGACAAATAATCAGCAAAGAAATAGTAGAACTGAATCATACCTGTGAGCAATTGAACTTATTAGATGTTTACAGAGTGTTCCATCCAACCACATCAGAATACATATTCTTCTCAGCTGCCCATGGGACATTCTCCAAATTAGACCATATATTATCCCATAAAACATTCTTAAGTAAATGCAAATGTATTGAAATTATCGCATTCATACTATCTGACCATAGCGCACTGAAACTGGAAATTAATGGCAAAAGAAATTGCAAAACTGGCATAAATACATGGAAATTAAATAACAACCTTTTGAACAACCAGTGGGCTACAGAGGAAATTAAAGATGAAATAAAGCAATACCTACAATTCAATGAAAATGAAGACACAATATACTGTAATCTGTGAGATGCAATGAATGTGGTCTTCAGAGGGAAATATATAACAATAAATTGTCATATCAAGAAAACAGAATGAGCACAAATAAATAATCTAATGCTTCATCTCAAGCTTCTAGAAAAAGAAAAGCAAGTTAAATCTAAAGCTCATAGAAGAGAGGAAATTGTAAAGATTAGAGCAGAAATCAATGCAATTGAAACTAAAAAGAAGAGTATAAAGAATTAATGAATCCAAAAGCTGGTTTTTTGAGAGAATAAAAAAAATTGACAAACCTCTAGCTAACTTTATAAAGATAAAGAAAGAAAAAACCCAAATTCATGCAATAAGGACCGAAAGGGGGGAAATTACTACAGATCCCATGGAAATTCAAAAGATCATGAGCACCTACTTTGAAAATCTCTACTCACATAGAAAGAAAACACAGAGGAAATGGACAGATTTCTAGAAACATATGAATTACCAAAGCTCAACCAAGAAGATATAGCAATTTTGAATAACCCAATATCAGCTATTGAAATTGAAATGTAATAAAAAACTTACTAACAAAGAAAAGCCCAGGTCCTGATGGATTCATACCTGAATTCTATAAAAAACTTAAAGAAGACCTGATGCCAATACTCCTTAAACTCTTCAATGAAATTGAAAAGAGAGCAATCCTCCCTAAATCATTCCTGGAGGCAAGTATTACTCTAATACCAAAACCAGAGAGAGACCCAACCAAAAAGGAGAAATATAGGCCAATCTCACTAATGAACATAGATGCAAAGATGCTCAATAAAATACTAGCAAACAGAATGCAGCAAATCATCAAGAAGATTATACATCATGACCAAGTGGGGTTCATTCCAGGAACGCAGGGATGGTTTAACATATGCAAATCAATAAATGTAATACACCACGTCAATGAAGCCAAAAACAAAAACCACATGGTCATCTCAATAGATGCAGAAAAAACTTTTTATAAGGTCCAAAACATGTTCATGATAAAAACCCTTCAGAAACTCGGAATACATGGTGTGTACATCAACCTTATAAGGGCCATCTATGACAAACCAACAGCCAATATTATACTAAATGGGCAAAAGCTGAAAGCTTTCACTTTACAATTAGGAACAAGACAAGGATGTCCACTATCACCACTCCTTTTCAATATAGATCTGGAAACACTAGCCAGTGCAATCAGACAAGAGAAAGAAATAAAAGGAATAAAGATAGGAAAGGAAGAAGTTAAATTATCACTATTTGCAGATGATGTGTTATTCTATATAGAAGACCCAAAAAACTCCATTAAAAGACTACTAGAGGTAATAAACACATTCAGCAGTGTAGCTGGCTACAAAGTCAATGCTGAAAAATCAGTAGCATTCCTGTACACAAACAAGAAACTCACCAAAAGAGAAATTATGGAAATATCGCTCTTCACAATAACATCTAAAAAAAATGAAATACTTAGGACTCAACCTAACTAAAAATGTAAAAGACCTATATGCTGAAAATTATACTACACTAAAAAGGAAATTAAGATATTAGAAAATGGAAAGATGTTCCATGCTGTTGGATAGGAAGGACCAACACTGTGAAAATGGCCATACTCTCAAAACTGTTATACAGATTTAATGCAATCCCAATCAAAATACCATTGACATACCTCATAGATCTAGAGAAAACACTTCTAAAATTCATTTGGAGCCAGAAGAAACCTAGATTAGCAAAGCAATTCTGGGCAATAAAGGCCAGAAGAAGGATAGCCTCTTTAATAAATGGTGTTGGAAAAATTGGCTCTCCACATGCAGAAGACTGAAACTAGATCCATGCCTATCACCATGCACAAAATTAAAGTCTAAGTGGATCAAAGACCTAAACATTAAAAGAGAAGCACTAAATCTACTAGAAGATAAGGTAGGTAGAAGTCTTGGGGACATAGGGATAGGCAGAGATTTCATGAACAAAACACAAACTACACAGGAAACACTTCAGAGAATCAACAACAGAGATCTCATATTATTGAAAAGTTTCTACACTTGAAAGAAATCACCATCAGAGTGAAAAGAAAACCCACAGAATGGGAAAGAATTTTAGCCAGCAACCCCTCAGACAAAGGACATATCAAGAACATATAAAGAATTGAAAAATAACAAGCTGCCCAAATTTAAAGACCCTCTCCAAAAATGGGCAGCTGAGATGAACACACAGTTCTGAGATGAAGATATACAAATGGCAAATAAATACATGAACAAATGTTTACCATCACTGGTCATTTGAGAAATGCAAATTAAAACATCATTGAGATATCATATCACACAAGAAAGAATAGCTGCAATCAAGACATCAACTGTTAATAAATGTTGGAGAGCCTGCGGGGGGAGAAAGGAACACTGCTTCATTGTAGGTGGGAGTGCAGACTGGTGCAACCACCATGGAAATCAATATGGAGAATTCTCTGAAGACTAGGAGTGGAAGCTCAATTCAACCCAGCTATTCCCCTCCTGGGTATTTTCCCAGGAGAACTTATGTTTATAGCAGCCCAATTTGTAATAGTTAAATCTTGGAAACAACTAAGATGTCCATCAACTGCAGAGTGGATGAAAAAGATGTGGTATTTTTACACAATGGAATACTACTGAGCTATATAAAAGGATGACCTTGGGGCCTTCATACGGAAATGAAGACAGCTTGAGACCATCCTCATTAGTGAAATAAATAAGAATCATATCTATAAATATCACATTGCATCTCTAATGTAAAAAGTAATAAGAACTGTGGGAATAATAAAACCCAAAATGTGTAATTGCTACTGTAAAAAAGAGAGGAAAAGAAAGTACTATAAAGGATATAATTGCATGTATGTTTAAGTGTGTAAGATAGATGAGCATACTACTGTTTTTGTTAGATTGTTGAGCAGAACTGTTAACAATCTCATTGTTTGAATGTCTACTTTGTATGCTTTAATTTTGTAACTTGAACAACTATTTCCAATGATGAGAGTATGTAAGGTATCAAGTGGTGATTTGTTAGTGTTTATGTTGTTGTTGTTGTTTTGGTTTTTTTGTTTGTCTGTTTGTTTGTTTTTGGTTCTGTTATTTTTTTCCCTTTGGAATTCTGTATTGTTGCTACCATTTTTCTGTTTTGTCTGGTTGGATTTTTTTTTCTCTTTAAATAAAATTAAAAAAATAAATAAATGATTCTAAAAGAAAAAGAATCTCATGATAAGGAAATTTGTGAGGCAATAAAGGGTGGGTGGGGAACTCAGTAAAGAGAACATGCTCCTGGGGTCAGACTTGATCATTTAGTTTGGTATGGGAAAGGCTGTGTTGAAAAAATAATGAGAGATGAATTTGCAGAAATAGTGGTCAATCACACAAAGACAAAATTTGTGCTATGGATTCCTTGGTAAGAGGAGCTCCAGGAAGGAAAACACTGGCAGTCAGGTCCTGTGGGATCTGTGTGATCTCTGTCAATGTGTATATTTCAGTTGTATGTGCTTTTCTTCTGGAATCTGTCTTGAAGGAATTTTTCCAAGCTGCCTGTTCCACACTGCAGAGAAGTATTAGAAAACTTATGTCCACAGTCTCCCAGACAACAATTAGATAATTAATAGATGCAGTCCCTTTTTGGGAAAACGCCAAGGCTTCACTTCCCATCCAGAGTTTCTTCTTGGAATCAGGCTGAAGCTGCTGTCTGGTACCTCACCTGTGATTCCGTACTTGCACGAATATTTCTGTTTCTCTGTCACATCTTGTCCTCCTTGAGGACAGCTCCTTATCAGTTTCCCTGGGAACGCTGTTCCTTTTCAAATCACTTGCATACTAAATTCCACCTAACATTTGCTTCTGCAAAACTCAACATCTGACAGTTGGAAGACATTGAGGGAAGTAACGAGAAAGACAAAAATGATGAATGCTTAAAAATATCACCCTGACTTCTGTGTGATGGAGACTGCAGAAGAGTTAGGAATAAGAGAATGGAGTAAACAGGCTTTTTCAATAATCTGAACTAGAGATAGTAAGTTACACATTGCATAAAGTTCTCTAAGAAGAAGTATGTGCATGGGAGAGATTCCATAAATGATGCAATGAGATTTGTAAAGAAAATGATACATTTTTTTATCTCTGTCAATCTAGAAATCAGAAAATAAACAGAACTTCACTATTGTTAATTTGTGGATTGACAGAAACACATGCATATGCTTTATAAGTGAATTTATTTACTAGAACATGTGTTTAAGAGTTTGTACCGAGAGTGTGGACCGTCAAAAATGTTTGATAAGCGCTGGTTTTGGACCCCAACAAACTTCAATTAGCAAGCATTGTGTTCTTGGCAGGCCTAGGGATGCTTTCCAGGTGTGTGTACCTCTGATAATATGTCATTCCCCTTGAATCTTTCATTTTGAGGGAAGAGATTAAATTATTTGGGAGTTCCTATCGGCTGGCTATTTAAAAAATGAGGCCATTCATCCAGGCCATTCCTTCTGAAGAAACGCATAACCAGTAGTAGGAATAAGTCTGATAATTTGCATTATTTTCCAAGGATAAGAAAATTGAAAGTCCTCTAGATGCTTTAAGTGTAATTTCCCTCCTACTATAAATTTACTTCAGAATGCCTTCCTCAAACAAGGTCAGACCTTAGTGCTCATTAAGGACTATAAACATGCGCAGCTGGAAAATTCATCAGAAAACCAATCAGTTGTTTTACCTCAAAGTTTGTAAAAAAAAAAAAAATTGGAGTGCTAACTTCTTTCTCTTACCCAGCGATCTGCAGGCACCTTTTCTACTACATATCACTGTTGTGAAATGTAGATTTTATATTTTTTAAATACAGTGGAGGCCAAAAAATCAGATTGCTGCTGAAATGAAGGCACATTCCTCAGAGTTTCCAGGAAGACAGCTGCAGCAGGCCGTATGGGACACGGTATGGAAATATGGTCTCTGGGTGAGGAAAGCGTGTGAGCTTGAAAACCAGGAGCTGTCCTGGTATGGACTGTGGGTTGGGCGGTTTGTATGCAAAAGTCTCCCTTGGAAGGGAATGTTCACCTTCCCTATAAACTGCCTTTTTCTGGATTTACAAAACTAAGGCCCCCAAAGATAGCAAAGCTTCAGAAAATAGATGACATAGGAAAAAGCTAATAAAATTTTAAAAAGACAAAGGAAATATGTTACTATGATACATTGAGAGAAGGAAGAAAAGGAAAAGTAAGAGAGAAACAAAAAAAATGGAAGAAAAAAAGAAAAGTAAAGAACACATAAAAGAACAAAGGAAAGTATGAAGAATGGAGGAAACAGAAAAATTGCTCCCCTTACATCGATTGTCTAACTTGGAATGATTTTAATATAATATTCAAATAATAATGTTATGGCTTTCATTCATTAACAATGAAAAAAAACCTGTAGCTAACTAGTTTTGAGACAACTGAATGACTACTTATTTTATAAGAACAACTCTATGTTTAAAACATAGTAAATGTTTTTCAATTTAAGCTTTTGCAAAATTTCATTTTGTAAAGTGTATATGCCTGGATTTCTTACTTAAATAAATAGTAAAGATTTCCAATAGCCTAAGATTGAAAACTTGATGAGCATTTATAAAAATGAAACTTTTATTGGGGGGAGTAAGTGACTGAAAAATTAGGAAAATAAGTATTTTGTTGCTATTGCTTTTTCCTTTTTGTTGCACCAAGACAATGTAAACTGCTTTGAATTAAAATTGTTTATTTAAAGTTTACAAGTGTCATACCTTGCTTTTGAGGTATGAGATCTGGGCTTTGGCTTTCACTGAAACTTGTACTACTGTATAAAAAGTGACCATACTTCTCATTTATTCCTAATCTGAAATCTCTGTCATTCTCATCTGCTTGAATGAATACATAATGGATCATGTAGAACAAGAGAACTTGAACATATAATCTCCACATCAACCAGCCCAAGAAGCGAAGTAACAACCTGTGTCACTCAGCCCAGAGCATCCCTGCATCTGTAAAGTTTGTTCTTCAGAATGAAACAGTATGCTCCGCAAAACAATCACATAAGATGCCCTGCCTTCAAGGTAGCCCAAATCCATCTTATTCACACCAAGAAATCCTAGTTAGAGCACACCGTAAGATGTGCTCTCTCTTCTTTGCTTTGGTCTTTTCACCATAATGCTTTTCCTCTCCCATTCCTGAGTCTGCAAATACAAGTGATGGTAACTGACAGTGGGGATACAGCTCTATAAAATGACTTCTGTTAGTTCTCATCTCGAGGATTTTCTAGACGCCTCCTTCCTCTTTCTCTGTCCTTAGTCTTCATAATTCTTGCTTATGGCAAGTTGAGTAATGTTGTCTTTTGCAGCACCAGGCAGTATTGGAAAAACAGGGTTATATTTTATCGGGCATAGAAAAGCACAGGTGAAAATATGATCTGAAGTAGTTGAATTTGTTTTCAAGGTTTCTGGACTCTTAAAAGTTATTGTTCTTACCTGATTTCTGACAAACTTTAGCTTTTCACTCAGAACTTTCAACCTTCTCTCAATATTAAAGCATATTTTCAGAAGCATTTGGGGAAAGTAGAGGCACTATGGATTACATATCAAAATCCTGAATTCAGAAGTTTCTTTAGTTAAAAATATATCAGATAATGCATTTAATTTCTTTGTGTTTCAGTACTTTAGTCTATTAGGGAGACTAATGTTGACCACTTGAATTAGATACAATTTCAAAAGATATATATATATATATATATATATATATATATATATATATGAATAAAATGCCATATGTATATGACATTTAAAAGACTCACAGTTTTTAATTTTTTAAAAACTTTAATCATTGTGAAATATGTATGACATGAAACTTACCATTTTAACTATTTTAAATACATTTTAAATTTCAGTAGTATTAAATATAGTTACACTGCAATCTCCAGAATGCTTTTCTTGTTGCAAACCTAAAACTCTACGCCATTAAACAATAACAACAACAGACACATACTAGGCTATTTGTAAGGTAATGTATGTCAAAGACTTTTATGTCAAAAGATGGTGTTCAGTGTAAATACAGGATTATTCTGGAGGAAAATTGCATAGGTGTAGTACATTACCCTGGTTCCTGAAGTGACCCAGTTCTGGTTCTTTTGCCATGTACTCATTTTGACTCTTCATATCTGCTCTTGTTCTACTTTCCTTCAACGAAAATGATGTTTCTAAAACCATACATCTGCCAGTTGAAATCCTTTATCCAGGCATGGTGGTACATGTTTACACTCTACACTGGGAGGCTGAGGTAGGAGGATCACAAGTCTGAACCCAGCCTGGGTAATTAAGCAACTCAGCAAGACCCTGTCCTAAAAACCAAATAAATGCATAAATAATTATTGCTGGGGAGGTATTTCATTGTGGAAGGCCCTGGACTCAACCCTAGTTCTGCAAATAAAAAGTAAGTAAGATAAATAAAAAATAAAATAAAATAAAATAAAATAGGTTGGTGTGTTGCCTGAAATAGCTCAGAGTGTAGTTCTCTGGTTTAATCCTGAGATTCTCTTACCATCATTCTAGAAAAGAACAAAAGAGAGAAGGAGAGATAGAGAAAGGGAGAGAGGGAGAGTGGGAGAGATGGAGAGAGAGAGGGGGAGAGAGAGAGAGAGAGAGAGAGAGAGAGAGAGAGAGAGAGAGAGAAAAGAAAACAAGCTTTTAGTGGATCCCAGGTGTTCTGGGATAAGAACTTGAAGCCTCCAGTTATAGCCCATTTCTTTGGTTTTGTTTTTGGGTATTCTCTATCTTAGGCAGTCTGAAACTCACTCATTGTTTGTCTGTTGAATCCTGGTGCTCTTGTCCTCATAGGACTTGCTTTTATAAACATTCATTCTGTAAAGCTCTATGCCAATCCTCTTCCTTTAGGATCACTTGTATAAAGTTAAAGCTAGGAGCATTTCTTAAGGTTAATTCAAGATAATATTGTAAGAACTAGTCTCTATTATTTCACATTACATTACCAGCTGGGTTTAGAAAGCTATTGAAACTTTTGTAGAATGTGGCTTGAAGGAAAGAGAAACAATATAATTAGCTATAAATGTAAGATGACCAAATGGCAATGAGAATAACATCTATAATATGAAATGATTTTATATTTGTGTAAAGACAAAGATGCCTACTCTTCTGGAGCTAGATTTGTAGTGAAGTAACTGATCTGTTTTCTGGGGAAGGATGGGGGAATACTTCCAATCCAGCTTTCTGTCTTTCTAATCCTTTTATCTCTTCCTAATTCATTAACAACTCATTATTTTTTGATATTCTGATTTCTAAAGAGAAGCTTCTCTCTACACCCACTTCTCTCCTAGATAATATGAACTGACTTGTGGAAAAGTAAATAACATGCTTTTCCTGAAAAATCACAGACAGATGTTCCCCATGGAGTTGCAATATGGTTTTGTTTCAATGAGAGGGAGCAGGAATTGAAAATAGTCCACTAGAGGAAAACAGTGCACTCCAAAGAGCACCATCGAGCAACAAGATTCCTGCTTTTATCCTTCTGTACTGGAGTGTGGGAAGACAGAGGTTTGAGGCAGCTCAGAACCAGCTTTGTTTGGCACTAGCTTTTGACTCCTATGTGTGTTGGGTGATGATTAGCCTGACCATGAAGACGGTAACAGTCCTAGGCTGAGTGGCTGTGACACACGTAGTCAGCTGAGCAATTCTTTCTGTCTAAAAGAACAATGCCCAAAAGTTTTCACTCCCTCTCTTGCTTAAAAACCTGGCTTTTGCATGTTGCTGAGTGTCTCTGAAGCTAAATTTTTTAAATGCTAGATAATGCTACTGGATTTTTAATTCCTCTCTTCCTGAGTGTGAACGATAGTGCCTCTGATCTAAACAAACAATACCAAAGTATTTTTACACAGTATAACGTTGCAGGCTAAAACTGAGATTTACTACACTCATTCATGACTTGTTAGAATTAAGTTCCTCTACACAGGAAAAGGATATTGAGGGGATGCGTCATGTCAGTCGCCCCCATCTCATGCAATTATGAACTCAACCAAATCTAGACTCTGTGATTGGTTCATTGTCTAGCACTCGGATTGGTGGAGTGAGTGCTATGCCCACCTAGGGGTGGAGCCAGGGGATGATGTAAGGGTGGGAAGAAGGTGTGTGTCTCTATTTTTGGTTCATGCCTTGCTGTTTGCTGCAGCCATGAAGGGCTTCTTCACCATGCTAGGATGCCTTGGAGTCAGCTAAGTATAGAGTGAAACCTCTAAGAACTGTAAGAAATAAACCTTTCCTTCCCTAACTTTGGGCATCAGGTATCTTGTCTCAATGATGAACAAAAGGAACTAAGACAGAGTGATGATATTAATACTGTGCTAGAAATGAGACTTAGCAACAGTCTTAAAATACATTGGCAATTATTGTCAACTGTTTTCAAGTTTTTATTGTGATTTTCTCCTAAAACAGGTATCCAGCTCGAAGATATTATGTGTTATTTGTCAGAATAGCTTAAAACCATAGAGATAAAGAGACAGAGAGACATAGCCAGGACAGTTGTCTTCAGGCAACAAGCTGTAACTATTTGATTTATATTAGCAGAGTTGGTTGCCAGTCACCATGTTGGTTAAACCACATCAGAAAACATGACAGATTCCTGGAAAGTAAAATAAGCTCGTTTCTAATTAAACATGAAATGGATAGAACTAGGTAGACTTTCAAGGACTTTAAAACTATAATTTAAGTGTTAATCCACAGTAATTAATTATTGGCTTCTGAAATATTTGAGAAAAGAACCAGAGTACATTTTTCTCCACTAAGCTATTACTATGATCCAAGGATAAAAAAATCTAACACTAAATTGGGCAAGGAATGACAATATTTGGAATAGCTATGATTTAGTTTTGACAATTTGTTCTGATGATTTTTGTGCGCAGAGACTACTCTTGCTTGTAAAGAACTGCATCACTGTACTACCATAGTTTCCCATAGTACTTTTTAGGAGGTTATTAAATTAAAAGTTTTGCCAGGTTTGGTGGCACAGCTCTGTAATCCCAGCACTCAGGAGAACTGAGGTAGAAGGATACTTGCAAGTTTGTTTGCAACTTGAATTACATGGAGAGACTCTGACTTGGAAAAAAAATGTTTTGACCTCAGAATATACTTTTACAGACTTTAGTTTGGAAAGATAACTAGTCCAAAGTCCATGGTATCCAGTGCAGTAGGTGTGTCTCTCTTATAAGTCCCAGCCTGTCTCTCTAGACTCATCTACTTACTCCTTGTTACCAGTTGCCTGAAGATCCGTTCGTCCAGTTCGGATGGAAATCTTGAATTGGCAAAGGTCTGCTCCCTTGAGGTTGGTGGTTTCCACTTTCAGCCCTTAGTGCTATAGCTCTGAGCCCAACACCTCTTAGCTTAGTGCTCTTGGCACTGAAGTTTCCAGTGGTGCAGCCACCACCAGGTTTTGGTCACCCTCCACTGCACTGAAGCCCCGTTGGCTCCAGTGTGACCCTGAGCCCTTTGGGTGAATTTGCTCCCTCTTGGGTGTTCCACAGTTGGCCTTTGTTGTGTGTTCCACTAGGGATGCTAACTTCAGCTCTCAGTGGTTTTCCTCCTCCTTTGCCAGTGACCCCAGGCTTTTGGTCATTGGAGGAATTGATGGGTTACTTTTGGGCCACTGGCATGAAGAGAGCTTGGGGAACGTCCCCAATGGACCCAGTGTCTCCCCAGTCTTTGCTCCTCAGTAGACCTGGGCTGCTCCTCAGAGAGGCAGTGGCAGTCCCTACAGCCTGGGAGGCTGTGACAGTCATCAGACAGGGATAGTCCCCTGTGACTATCAGCAGAACACGAAGGGCGGGGCCTAGGTGCTCGCTACCTCACCTTCAAATTTGTTCTCCACCAAATTAGCACGGTGGCCCTGTTGGGTTATGTCATGGACTCCTTCAATCCAAATGTCCTTTTAAAGTCTTACTTCTGTTTGAGTTTCCCAACACCCACTGGCATCTCATCATGTCCCTGACACAGACAAGAACTGAGGTAAATTGGAAAATCGGTGAAATACACTAGCAATTTTATGACTCCTTATAGTGGCAGTTATCCTCTCAGGTTCTATGGCTGGACTACAGTTGAACCAGATAAATGACAGATTTCTGTGAGAAACACATGTGACTTTTAAGTGATGTTACTATTTTTAAGTATACAGGGAATCCCTCATATAAGAAAAAATAAAATTTCCAAACAGGTGTTAGACTTGAGAGTTTCTATACCACTTCAACAATGAGAATGAGGGTGTGGAAATGCATCTAGAGAAAGAAAATGGATTTTGGGCTAAGGGGTAAATTGTGAGAAAATGACTAAGAAATATGTCAGGGGAGCTAATGAAAGGTATTTGTTTTAGTAGATCGGTGTGTACAGCTTCATCTCAGCCTCGCCCCTTCGTCTTAGTTTAGGGAGGTAGTGCCACTCATGGCAAATTTTATACCCTGCTTTTAGATGGAGGGGAGGAAATCAGTTTTTCTGTGTCTGTTTTTTCTTAAAAACCACTGATCTCACAATAATGGATCTGGCTGGAGATTTAGCTCAGTGGCACGGCAAGTGCAAGGCTGTGAGTTAGATCCCCAGTGCCAAAAAGAAAAAGAAAAAAATAGTAAATTTGTTGAAGTATCCTATTTCAAATGCTATGCTCTGACTTCAGAGTAAGTCCTTGGATCTGAAGAGTTGTTTTAATATTAAACAAGATAATGAATGTAAATCAAATGTTCATTGTTCAATATAAAATTAGGCTTCAAACTGACTTGGATTGTTATTTTTTTCAGCTTTGTACCACATTATCAGCAAATTCAGTCTACCTGCTTTCACAGTATATCCATCGAACAATCATATTTCCATCCTTCACCAATGTCATTTTAGTGAAATGATCGGTAAGTACTTGTGTCTTTTAACTCCATGCTGTGCATTCACACTTGCCTCTACACAACCCTTTGATGATCGTTTTTTTAAAAGAGGAAGTTGGCCCACTATCTGCCTGGGAAGCACGAGGTCTTGAGTTTGATTCTCTATACCAAGTTAAAAAAACAAAAAAAACAAAAAAGGAAGTTGGTTCACCTGTTTTGTTTTCTACAGATTTCCAATTCTTTGTTTAGCTTTAGAATAACCTTAAAGCTTATTTTATGCCTATGAGACTCTGTTAGATTCATAACTTACTAGCTAATCTTAATAAATAAGCAAAAAGTTTAAAGAAAAAAACAGTGCAAAATCAACAATAAACAATATTTATCTTAAAGATTTGAGAAGAAACGAAGAGAAAAAGAAAATTTTTAGTAAGTAACTCTGTACTTGCATTCTATTTTGGCTTACATTTTGAACTTTTCACAGATCTAGCAGATCTTCCTATATTGCCTGTCTCTTAATATATTATATTACCATAGCTATTATTTTCAACTATTTGTTTCCTGAAGATAACAAATGTTCTTTTACCATGTTTACAGTGTTAGAGTATTCTGAATTTATCTGCATAGTTTCTTTTGATGGTAAATTTGTATCTATATACCTATATTTTGATTTTACTAATTAGCATCTCTTTCTTTTTGTGGAACTACCTATAGGATTTGTTATAAGAGAGTCCTGGTGGTGACAAACTTTTACCTTTTGTTTGAGAATATCTTTCACTTCTAAAGGGTGGCTTTTCTGAGTAAGATATTACTGCTTTTTCTTTCTTCAGGGCTATGAATACTGCATTCCATTCTCTTAGGCTCTTTAAGGTTCCTGCTGATGTTGTGGTTTGTTTAAATGTCCTCCCAAAGCCTCATGCAGTCATGGAGGTGACTGAGTCTAGTATTTGTGGTTGGGTCAATGTCTGGTGCTGGGATTGGTGGTGGGAATGCTGTACTTGTTCAGGAGCAGGTAACAAGCATACAATATAAGGGAGGGAAGGAGTCATGCTGTTCCCTCTTTGCCCTTTTTGCTCTTGCCATTTGCACCACCAGGAACAGTTGCCTCTCAGCCACACCACCCTGCTTTGGAGTCAGCTGAATATGGACTGAAACCTCCAGAAATCTATAAGCTAAATAAACCTTTTTTCCTCTAATTTTGTGCATCAGCTATTTTGTCTCAACAATGAGAAAAAAGTAATCATGATGCTGAGAAGACAGCTGTCCTGAGAGCTGTGACCTTTTCTGTATTATTCATTTTCTCTTGCTGTTTTAAAAATCCTCTTTTTATTTGTAGCCTTTGAGAGGTTAACTATAACAAGTATTGGGGTAGACACGGTGTGCTTGAATGTAAATCATAACTTTCTGATACTTGCATAATTGGATCCTCATTAGGTTTGAAAGTGATTTGTTATTATCTCTTTGAACAAGTCTTCTACTCTTGTGTAACTGTCAAGTTCCTGTTGAGTGGGGTTAAACATCTCCTCCGTGGCCACTGGCCTGTTGTGGGGGTGTGGTACTCTGCTCAGCACTGGAGCTTCCTGTGCTGGGACAGCCTTGGGCACTAGGCTACTACTGCAAGTCTGCCTGTTTCTTTTCTGCAGCAATGCCCTGTTCTGTGCTGTGCTGTTTGGGCTTGGAAGAAGAATGGCTAAGACTGTCCAAGACTGGTGCTGGATCACTTTAGAGCAAAGAGTCCTCCAAGACCAGTGCAGTACAAGGCAGGACCATGGCCTTCGTTGGTGTGACATGTTAGCTTCACTTATGGTCAAAGATTGCTGCTGTCAGCTGTGGGTGAAGTGGCCAGAACACCAGTTCATGTCACTGTGGTTGCATGTGTCCTCCTGGCACGAGCACCAGAGTGTGTCCAAAGACTTTGTTCCTAGCACTGAGGTAGAACAGAGGCCAATGGGAGCTCCTCGTGATAAGTGTTCTTGACTGTGCTGGGCGCCCAAGCAAAGTCCTGTTTACTGCTTTTTCTGACCTATCAGTGGATGGAGTCTACCTCTGCTCTGTGCTGGCCAGTGGGAAAATGGTCCGTGGGCCTCCAGGACTAATCTCCAGATGCTGTGCTGTGGATGCTGCTCTGCAGCAGGGTTGGGCTTGGCCTGGCCCTGGATTTGCCTGTGATGGGGCCTGGTCCTGAGGTCCCAGTTTCAGTCCTGTGCTTAGTTTCCTTTCTATCTTCTAAGCAAGGGGGATCTTATGTCACTGGTCTTAAGTTTGATTCAGACAACTTTTGCCTTCCAGAATTTTTCAAAGTGTGGATTCTTATTATTATTAAAATAAAGTTCCCTGGTCTTTTATTTGGTTTCCTGAGATCCTGAAAAGGTAGCCTAGCATGTGAATCAGTTTCAGAATTATTGTTTCTATAAGGAGACAGTCAATGGAGGGTTTTACTTCCCCCTTCTAGCTAGTCCTCCTCAAAAGTGAATTCTGACAAGACTAACAATAACAACAAAAGCAAGCAACTGGCTAAATAAACCCCAAATAATTTACATGATGTGTAGACAAAGGCTAAAAAAATTGGCAGAAGTAGTAAAATATAAGGAGAAAATAACTTGTTCCTGCACTGTCTAGTGAATGACCTATCTAAAGGTATGCATTAAAAGCCTTTAACATGTCCACAGACTCAACATACCACTTTTCTAGAAATCAATCCGGTACGAATTTAATTCTATTATATAAAATACATACATATACTGGCATTTATGTTAACATTGTGTTATAGGAAAAATCAAAACAAACTTGGGTAAGGAATTAAAGGATATTATCTCAAATGGAGGAAAAATATAAGGAAGAAAAAACCCTCCATCCACTTCTTATCTTTGACATTGTATACATGCATGCTCTACACCATTCTAACTTAGATGCACAAAGTGCCATGTCCTGGGGCTGGGGCCACAGCTCAGTGGCATAAGCTTCCTGGCAGAGCTGTATTTTATGGCTTGTTTGGTTATCCCCACCACAATGGAGAGAAGCACTGTGAACATTGCTCAGTTTCAAGTTTAGAGTTTGCTCAGTTTCAGTTTCCTATCTAGAATAGCAAGGATTAAAAAGATTCCTAAAGATCACATTCATCAAAGGGACTTTGTATGTGTATTTAATACACCTTAATTCCTCTTTTTTCCCATTCCCCTGCCCTCCCTTCGGTCCTTCTTCATTGTGTATATTTAAAATGTACCAATAAACTTAATTAAAAGTGGAAAAAAAATCCCTCGTACAGAGCCAAAAAGTAAATAAGTAAATCAGATATTGTCATCTCTATTAAGAGATGAGGTTATAGTCTGGAGATCTTTCTGAGATCTAGCTCCATAGTAATGCCTTGTTTGTTTTGTGGTTATGGAAGACCAATATATGGAGCCTTACATCAACAGTGGAATGAGATATAAAGTAAAGGTAAAGGAGAAGAGAAAGACCGTGTAGACTTTATTTAAAAATGTATTGATGTGCTGCTAATGAAATGAAGAAATAAAGGACCACAGAAATTTGAAAGGAATGAAGTCATTTGGAAAGCAGACACATTCATGTCCACAGCAACCAAGCTGACATTGGTGTTTGGCAAACAAAGTACTTCAGAGGGAATGAAATACATTATACAAAGAACATTATTTTATAATAATGACAGCCTGTGTAAACTATATTGTGGTATAATTGTATTAGTTGATGTATCAAAATATATAAAGTAAAACACATACAATACATAAAATAATAACAGAAGCAATATATGTACAGTAGTAGTAGGAGTTTCACTACCAGCACCCCTGCTACATAAAACAATTAAACAAAAAAGTCACAGTTAAAAACAAATAAGGAAACCCTTCACAGCTATAATGCTTTGATCAAGGGTGATGTAGCTTTCAGAAATGAGAGCTATTCTACTTCAAATTCTGTGTGCTCAATATTCTTGTCAAGACTTGTTAATATCAACTTTTAATTGTAACATTGGAAACATGCAGGAGTAATGTTGGAGCTTCAGCTTTGCATTTGTTATGACTGACGACACAAAGCACACTTCATATGTTTATTACCTACTTGGGTATATACTTGGTGAAATTCTTCTTCAAAGAGTTTAGACACTATTAATATAATGTTTCCTTTTTATTGTTTTACATGTCTTAAACATGCATTCTACATCTGAGATACACCTAGGCCTTCTTTGTTTCTTTCTATATATTACCATGAAAGTGAGTCTTTATTCAAAACACTGATTCTTCAAACACTTGAGTAGAGCTTTCTATGATGCCCAACAATGGAATCTGACTGCGTACTACATCTACCTTATATCTCAGGTAATATCTCTATCCCTGGAATTATCATGACACATTAGAGTCATATATGTGACCTCAGTACTTGTTTTAGTTAAATAGTAAAATCAATGTCTAGAAAAAGCAAACTAGCCCCTTCCTACAATGAATTTTTAAAGCCTCCAGGAAAATCTGAAATCCTAAAACTTTCCCTGATAGCTAATTAGCATTAAAACTCAATCTTAAGAGTTTAAAATAATAATGAGAAAAAATTATTCTCTTCCAAATGTGGACATGGGTATGCAAATATAAAATACTTCGACACATGTGCACACATCTTGCTGTTCATCATAACATGTAAGGTGCATGCAAAGATTGTTTCCTGTATTCTCTCAGCACAGCTACTGAGACCACGGCCAGGTACTGCTATTCCAAGTTACATATCTTCATTAGAAAAAGAGGGTTGGATTTTTTTTTTTACCCACTGTAATGCCTCTTTATTAGTCAACATGGAACTGTTAGGCACACACATCCTATTCAATCTCCATCAGAAGGGAAGATTCAGGGCGACTGCAAGTGATTAGAACTATGCTTCAAGCCAGGGGAACACTTCTGCAGATAGGACCAAAAGGAAAGGTGTTCTGGAAGGGAGTACTCCCAATGGAAAAACAGCAACAATAAAAATAAATGCTGATTTTCCTTTTTTTGTTTTTGGCAGTGATGGGAATCAAACTTTGATCTCACCTCACACTTACTATCATTGAGCTGCACCACCAGCCCTAATAAATTGTTCTCTTGAAAATAATGTACACATTTTAAGGAAGTAGAGAAAATATGGCTGGGAGATACATAGAAAATAAAAGAAATATGTCGATGTATGCCTAAGAAAGTAAATGTATAATGTGTTTCTTCCAAGCAATATTTCCATACTCAAAAAGTATAAGTATTAACTGGCCATATTACATAATTTTCTCAGACATTTTTCTTTCTTTTTGAAATCTTACTTTTTAAGACAAGGAGGGTGACACAAGAAATTATTTGCTTTAATTCTCAATCTGGTAATGCAAGGTTAAAGATTGAGCAGAAGAACAGAATTCTATGCCCAAATCACTATCTCTATTCCTTGTTATATAGTGTTACACACGCATGTACACACACTAACACACACACACACACACACACACACATTCATGTACCTACACATTTCATAAGGGTACTCAGAGGAAATATTGTATAACAAAGCTAAATCATTTATCTTACAGACAGCAATTAAACTCTAATTGTGAACAGTCCTCAGCATCAGTATGTTGTTTAGGTTGTGCAGTTAGATATTAGGCAACAGAAAGAGCTAGAAGAATTGAGAATGGGTATTGAGCTTAGCAGAACTTAAGCACACTAGATTTAGGGATACTAGTTTTCCAAGATAATTTCTTCAGACAAACCAGATACTAAAAAATATGCACTGTATTCCTTTAACAAAAATGAAGTACAATTCAAAACAATATTTTCAATTAATTCCTAAATATAATAACTATACTTTCATGAAATATAATTTGGAGATATATATATATATATATATATATATATATATTTGGCTAAATAATCAGCTACTAAAATATCCATAGAGAAAATATTTCTAGAACCTAGCTATAGTACACTGTTGTTATTTCAAAGGAATTTACACATTTTAAAAAAATCTGAATCTAATTCATATTCATACAGTGAGTGACGGGCTCCAGTGATCAGAACTGAGAGAATCCAAAGAACTGATGCATATGTTAATTTTGGGGGACATCTATCTGGTTAATAACTTTTGCAATACTTAAAGGAATTGAGAAGAGTGAAGAATATGAGTAATTGGGGTCATTGCTCATATAAATCTGAAAGTCTGCAGAGCTCACGGATGTCTAGAGACGCCTTTGGGTTTGTTGCTACAAGCCAAGAAATAGTCCTGCTAATTACTAGGAGCAAGGGAGCCTGTTAGGACATAATATCATGATTTATGGGCTTCATTCATACTTTGGTAGAAACATGACCCAAGTACTGGAATATTCATTCACAGGAATTAGACAAATGAGATTTGGTAATTCTTGATATTGAGGAGTTAAATGGATACATCTTAAGAGACTTTGAAGGAAATATCTCATGTCCCTAAGCTGTCCTGTGCCCAAAAATAATGTTGATGGAATAATACTATTTTTATTTAATTTATCTAATTTATTCTTGAATAAATTAGATATTTTGAATATGGTATACCAGTCAGCAAATATTCCTTTAATCAATGTCAACATTAATGTATTTTCTTTCTCATTATTAGTCACAGTAATGAGCAGCTTAGAGTGGCAGGATTGTATTGATATTTTAAATATACCTATGCTTATTATAACAAATTAATGGGTTTCAGGACCACACTGAAAACAAGGGAATTTATGTTCAAATACATTTTTTATATTGCTCCATATTTCAGTGTGAGCAGGTGAGGAAACATCGTTCATCTTCTGAAAGTAAATGTAATATTTTTCTATTGCATCATTCTCCCATTTTTAAACCTGTATTTTTTAATCAAAGAGTGTTCATAGAATGCCTATTATCTGTCAGGCTCTAGTACTGACATTGAGATAAAAGACACAAAGTTCAAACTCCTTTCTTAGAGTCTCGTATTTTGGTGAACAGAGTCTTCCAATAAACACAGATTTTGGGAAGCATGGAAACTTGATTTGGGCCTCAATATTGCTTTTAGAGAAGTACATTAGGAAAATTAAGAGCAGATGGCTGCTACAAAATTTCATGAAGGAGAAAAAATTAAAATACCTCTGATAGATCATCTTTAATTTTGATATTTAGAAAAAGAAAGTAGAATGAAAAATTTTTAAAAACTAGATAAAAATTATATACTAAAACTATATTTGTTCTCATGTATCAAATTTTAAAGTAAAATTTTTCAGATAATTTGCAACCAGTTATTCTTATAATTTTAAGCCTATTGAGACAAAATTTTGGAGGGAAGCCTTATTAAAATTAGCTCAGTAGAATGTTAAGCATTTTCTGTGTGTTAACATCAATTTTTTTTTTTGCTTAAGACATAATTCCTAAGAAACAGAATTCTATCTAGAAGATGTGCTACTGTAAGGCGAGTCCTGACATAGTCCCTCCTGCACACCAGCAAAAGTCTTGATGTATCATTGAACTGATAACCAAACACTTAGCAATACAGGTGCATTTATAATTCTTAAGACTGTGCTGAGTTAGTGATGAGTTAACTGTTCTTCTGATTTACTTGCTGAGAAATTTTAGGTCTCACAAAGCTAACAACTGAATGAATCTGAGTAGTGAACTTCATATGAAATGGGAACTCTTTAAAGAAAAATATACTTGTAACTGACAATAAAACATATGTGCTGACAACTGTGAGTGAATAAGATGATGGATATTTTGTTCACATCATTTAATGTGTTGAAAAAACAATTATAATATAAAAAAGTAGCAGAATTACTGCCTTTAAGCTGGAAAATAGTAAGCTAATGCTATCACTTAATCCAAAATCAGTCTAAATCACATACGAAGATGATGGAATTACTTTGTCATATTTCAGATGTTTAAACAAGATAGAGCTGAAGCTATTTTACTTTTTAAAAGATTGAACTAAGGCAATATTTGTCACTACATTCTGCCACTAACAGTAATGACATAGGAGATCGCTTCTTCACAGAGAACACAGTTTCTTTGTCTTGGGTAAGATTTAACCAAATAGGTGTGACCTGAGAGCAAAAATAGTCTCTAAAGATGCTTGCTGTAAAGAATATCTCAACACGTTGCTCCCTGGAACATGCAGAAATTAGTGTGCGTGGAATCAACTGAGATGCAGGGAGGAATTTGGAGATTTGTTATATTCAAATTGATTTGGTCTGTTGTCTTTCGCTATAATAAAAACATACAGTGGGTCATTTAAAAAGAAAAGAGATTTATTTGGTTCACAGTTTAGCAGATGGGAGGTCCAAGAATGTGGTCCTGACATTCAAGAAAGACCTTCTTGGTTCATGGTAGCCAAGCAAGCACCTATTAGAGAGAAAATTTGAGGGTCTGGGACCAGTTTCACTATATCTACTCTCTTGATGACGGACCCACTTACACAATAACATTAGTCCACTCAGGAGGGTGGATCAAGCACCAGGAAGGATTGATGTCTAGTGCTACTAAGCTGTCCAGAAAAATTTCTGGATTTCAGATTTTTCCAGAGGCCTCATTAATTCATTGTAAGAAGGCGATAGTTTGCTTCCTCTACATACTGATTTGACCACTCATCTAGAATGTGTGTTGAGGTCCCATCCAGGATTCTAATGTGTCACAATAAATTTAGCCATAGAGATATTACCTCAGGTGTAAGGTAGTAGATGTAGTAGCTAGTCAGATTCCACTGTTGAGCATCATGAAAAGTTCTATTCAAGTGTTTGGAGTATTAGTTTTTCCAATGAAGACCTCCCTTCCTGATAATATTTAGAAAGGAACAAAGAAGTTCTAGGTGTATCTCACAAGTAAGTGCATGTTTAACATGTGTAAGGCCCCAGATTCAATCCCTAACACCAAAAAGTGAAAAGAAAGAAAGATAATATGACAATCATAACCATTTGACAAAAAATAGTGTGGATTGAAATATAAAAGCTGCACTGATTTTGAACAAGAATTGTTATGCCTTCTGTATGACCTATCAAAACCATCTAGCACATATTATAAAAAATAAAATTTTCATGTGTTATATAATATATCACATATGGATATTTACATAAACATTTAGTCTTACCATTTAAAGCAAGGTAGAGCTGGGAATATAGCTCAGTGGCACAGTGCCTACCTGGCAAGTGTGAGGTCATTAGTTTAATTCCTGGTACCAAAAATAAATAAACCAATGAATAAATAAATAAATAAATAAATAATGAAAAGAAGGGCAATTTTATTAGTGTCTATCATGAATAGGCAAAAGTTATACATGTACATGTACATTCCAGAGCATATCTTTTCGTGATTTAACATTTATGCAATTAAAGTCCAAGGAATGGTTGTTTTTTCCATGATCATTGGAAATCGTAGGAATTGTCAAGCCATACCAGTTAAAAGGAGACAAAATGGGGCCAAGGGTTTAGCTCAGCAGGCATAAATGCCTGCTTGGCAAATGCAAGGTTGTGAGTTTGATTCCCAGTACCGAAAATAAAACAAAACAAAAGATAGACAAATTGTTAGTATTGTATTTTGTCCTCTTTTCATTAAATAAGTTTGTTTCCTTTTTATAGAAGCAGGAGGGCAGATTGAGATACGGGAGCAAAAAACAGATGAATGCAGTTTGTACCAGTTGACCATGAGTCTAATCTCACAGGTCTCTCTGTGTGGAACAGACAGGAGCCATCAGTCTCGCTTTGGGGAGCCCAAGAAGTGGAGTCAAAGTGGGCTCTCACCACTCCATGGTCCTCCGGGGTGTGTGAATCTCAGTGGGGAAACAATGTAGACCTCAACTGCACCATTTTCAACTGTAACATGACACGGCGATACTCAGTTTGAGAGACCATCTGCAGGAGTCTCACCCAGCTCTTCCAATGTAAGGATTCACATGAGTATTTTTCAATGAAATTTAAGTTATTTTCTAATAGTACTAATTTTGAAGTACAATGTTATATTTTATTTCAGAACTCACCCAAAGTGAAGCCAACTGGATCACCAAAGTTGCCTGTCTAACTCTTCTTTATTAATTTTCAAGCAAGAAGACCTCTTAATTAGAGCTTCTGGGAGTGGGTATTAGATTCCATGCTTGATCAAACTTACTCTGTGTTCTTGATTGGCTTCAGTTTTGTGGTTATAACATGTAATCATTTAACAGTTTTCCCCCTTTTGTTTAAGTTATTTTTTACTCAGATCTCAGGAACTCCTGTGATTGAAGAATGGTCTGAATGCTCATATATTCCAAGACTTCTCTGGAAAATCAAATTATTTTCTTTCTTCATTTCTAAGCCATTCCTCCATGTACACCCAATTCCTTGCAGGTCTCTTTTCAGCTATGTCTACATGACATATATTGAAGAAAACGAATGTTACTGATATTTATTTCACAAAGGCCTGTATTATGTAGTACTGATTCTTTTTAAAGAAATGATGGTCAAATGCAAAAGTTTGACCATCAAAAATGTGTGACATTTAGCTTTAATATACTGTTCCCAAAGCCCTCACAATGTGAATGTTCTTCTCTAAATCACTATGCCACTATTTTCCCAACACCTGGCCTGAGGTAATTAGTTTTGCTTCTCTTTGTGAAATCCATTGAGAACCTGGTCATTGGATAATGAATGTGAGTCAGAAAATCTTCAGCATATTTATTTTTAAATAATACTCCATGATGACTTGTTTTTTCATGCATGGTACCCTTTATACTACACAAAAGCAGAGATCTAGCATGCTTGACCCTGGCTTCCTTTGCTGGACCATGTGAATCAGGTTTTGACACATCATTTTAACATTTCAGTTTTTACTCTAGTTAGGCACACACAGATATTCAGTCTTCAATAATTTAATTTGTCTTGTGAAAGCACACTAGATTGAAATAGAATTTAAGAATTATGTTGGAAATATAACTTCTTGCAATCATCCAGGAGATTTGAATGACGTATCTGGAAATTAATCAGCATAGAAAATTGCCTTAGAGGAAAATGAGATGGTGAACTGACTTAAGTGACATAGCTTGTGCCATAAGATAACAATTATATTCCATGGGCTCACATAAGAAAAGAGTGTAGGGATCATTTAGAAGATTCAATAGTGATTGGGTTATTATCTCAAAATAACTTTCTGGATTTCCTTAGAATCTTTCATGCAAGGATAATGAGACATGTTATCTCATATGTACTGATGAATGAATTTAGCAGTTTTAGTCATTGTAGTTATGTAACTAATTCATGATTTGTGGTTATATAATGGGAAAATTTTTTAACAAAATAAATTTATCAATACATAGTTAATGTAAAATTTGTAGTTTATGTTTCTATAAATGTATATAAATATAAACTCTCATGTAAATGAGAATGGTGTGATTTGGTAATGCAAGTTTTTTTAACAAGGTTCATCATCCTTTCTTGCTTCCACTTTGACTAAAAGCGGGAGGTCTTTGAAGATCTAGACAATACTCTGCACAGAAGGGGGTATTAGTGCTGGACTTGCAGCTGAAGTTGGTGAAGGAAGTTTCATTTTTAGAGAAATATGAAATCATGGACATCCACATGATAGGAAGGTATACCTGAAGTTGCTTCAAAATAAAGATGTAATCCTTGTGCCTAGGAAAGTGTTCCCCTCAAAGGCTGCATCTAAGACCATGAGCCATAGATGATGAGTGATGATAGCGTCCTGAATCCCACATTGCCATGGGAGGCAGATAAACCAATGAGGTGGACAACAGAATACACTGGGTGCACAATTCCTACAAAGAGTCAACTTATATACTTATTAGAAGGCGCTTTCTCACAAGCCACTTTTAGAAATCATGATTTACAAGATATATTTTGGAAAAAAAGGAGCTAGTTTTTTTTTCAAAAAATAAACTTTTGTTTTTAAATTATTTTAATACGTATGGAACAGTTGTGAAGATATTGCAGAGTTTGTATATATCTTATATCCAGATGTTTCACCAGGTAAAACACAAGCATGATGCAACGCTTTGAAACTGTTAGCTAGGGAAAAATCAGTTACCACTGCTGTAGAAGCAGAATAGGAAATGCTTTTTTGTACTTATGGCCTAGTATTTTCTTTTCTAATACACTGTAACCTAGACTGTTGGGAGAAAAGTTATTAGAGGTAGCAGGCACCAGGATTTGTAAGTTATACAGAAGCCCATAGGGATTCATTAAGTGTCAGGATTTGTTTGTAGTTTGATTAAATACAAGACTGGGAGACTAACGATAGTTAAAATATTTCCCGCCGCCCTGGCCTGATCATGGAGATGGGAGATTTCTGTATATCTAAATAAAAATAAGCAAGAGAAGCTAAAGAAGTATAATTTATTCAATATTTTGCAGTAGTTACCAGATATATCTTACTAGAAGATCTCATCTATCAAAATGGTAATGATAGTGATATAACTTGCTTATGGAATCCTACATTTAGAGACACTTTCACTTTTGCAAAATGGAATGTCGTTTTCAAAATGTAAATTATATTTCACTTTTCTGGCTTCCAAAGTATTTCTGCATCATTCTGTGTACTTTGTTTTGAAATATAGGTAAAATAATCTGTGACAGAGTGGGAGTTATGAATAAAGCTCACCTACAAGGGAACAAAGAATTATAATCAACAAATATGTGTTTTATTACTGATTTTCAAAGGAATGTTGAACATGTTTTTCTGCAAGTGGGATTTAGAAAATAATCTCATTGCTTAGTTTAAAGTCTAGTTTAATACTTTAATTGTTGAATCATAGAAATGAATGTATATTCACCATAATGAAAGATTTGACAGATTTTTTACAATGCTATGATAGTTGATGATGTGCGTGGAGTATATTAATGATAAATATCAATAAATGCTGCATATAATTGAATTAACACTAATGTAAAACAATTTCACTCTCATGAAAACTTATTTAAATAGACAAAAGTACAATTTTCTTATGCTTAACATGTACACTTAATTTCAAAGGAAGGCATCTCCTGCAAGGTTCTCATAGAGACTGTACTTATGGTGCCTAAGATTAAATTCACAAGAATTAATTTTCTTTTGTGTGCCTTCTTTCTTAAAAAAAATAGCTTCCGTGCTGAAAGTTCATATTCATAAGTATTATTTTTAAAAATGAATTGTGCATAAAGTGTCAAAATATATAACATAGATACTCTCCAACACTCTAAAAGTCTACTCAGTGCAGTTGTATTAACCACTTTTGTGGTGACACACACAAAATACCTGACACAAACAATTTAAAAGAGAAAAGGTTTATTTGGATTCATGGTTTCAGAGGTGTGAGTCCAGAGTTGCTGGTTGATCAGTGTAGGCCTGTGGAGAGGCAGAAATATTATTTTAAGAATGCGTGGTTCAGTAAAGCTGCTCACTGCATGGAAAGTAGAAAGCAGAGCCGGAGGGAAGATGAGGCAGGAAGGGGCTGGGGAGCAGACAGTCTCAAAGTTCAAGCTCTTCTGACATGTGCTCTTCAGTGAGGCCCCCGTCCTGGGTTTCCACTATCTCCAATAATGTCATCAAATTATGATCTAATCAGACAAGTAACTGATGAAAGTAGAACCCCTGTGATTAAATCAATATCTAACCCCCACCTGTCATCACAGGAGACCCTGCAGGGAAATTTTAAATCTAAATCACAACACTGGCAAAGACTGGTCCTACATGATATATTAGTTTTAAGTTGTTTCAGAACAAAAGTAGTACGGAGTTTTCCAGTACTACACAGCAGCAGAGAGGACAGGGTCATCGGAACACTACTGGATTCAAACCCGCGGAAGTGAATTTAATGTAACTTCTAGAAAATTTGAAAGAATCATAAAATCACCATTTGTCCTCTTTTGATTAAAAATAAATGAATCTGAAAGATGAAATTTGAAATCAACCTTGTGCACGACAGTTGATCACTGCTATTTATAGATGCTACCACATTTTCAATATGAGAATCTACTAAAATATATGTTCTTCAAAAATGAATCAGGCTTTCTTTTTGGCTTAGGGTTGAGTTTTTCTGATTTTTTTTGTTTGTTTATTTACTCAAGCATTCCAAAGATATGCTTCATGGCTTAGAGTAGAATATCAGAAAATTGGGGAAGTCATATGGTCTTGCAGAAACAATGGACAATAATTTTGTACATGTACATATTCAGACAAATATGCATAAAGCAATAGTTTAGTGTCATCCAAATTCTTCTGAAAAATTAAATTTTATGAATTAATATTACTTCCTCCACTAAAACGTAAATAGTATTTTTCTTATATATGAAGTAAATTTGTGTATACACTTTTAAACATCCTAATTGTCATTGTCTTTTGTCCTAAAACAAGCATTATTTAGTTGTGCTATTGTGCAAAATATAAAACTATACACAAAATGAGAACTATCATATATCCACAAAAGTTTACCCATGGCTAAACTTTAATGAGAAATTGATCATTTAGATCCAGGCTGAACAAATATACACTAAATATTAAAGCAAGTGCTATTATATTTTCCCCAAGACTTTTTATATAATTGTTGTCATCTGTCTTCTCCAAATTGTATCAGGTAGTCATTATTAGTATTCTCCAGTTCAAATGTGGAAAATGAAATTAGGTAAAGAAAAATAGGCTACTACTTTTTTGGAAACACACTGAATTTTTAAAGTACTATCTATGCCAGGTATTCTCATTTCTTTTCTCACTCTCTTTACAAAGCACTAGGAAAAGAGAGTCTTTAGTTCAAGTGAACTCTAGAAGGAGAGAAGAAAGGTGAGGACTGGAATTCATTTTAATGCTAGAAGTCTGTGGAAGGGACTAGAACTGCCTGGTCATTCTAAGTCTTTTTTCAAGAGGAAGATTCACTAAGTGTGGGGGTGAAACCTATTCTTGTGATCCAGCTTCCTAAGCTCCGTCTCTGACAGTGCCTCCAGAGGCTGGGATGGATGCTTGTTTCATGAGACTTTGCCTTAGTCAAACTGGAACAACAGTAAGGTGATTGTCTTAGTTCCTTTTCACTCTGGTTGCTGAGACACAATACCTGATGCCCAACATGAGAGAAGGAAAGGTTTATTTCTTACAGGTTTGGAGGCTTCAGTCCATACTTAGCTGGCTCCAAGGTGGCATGGTATGGTGGCAGCCCTCCATGGTGGCTGCAAGCGGCAAGGTGTGAACTGGTAAGAGAGAGAGAGTCACACACTTTCTTCCCCCCCTTACATCCTACCCTGGCTCCAGCCCTGGGCAGGTGAAACACTCACACCACCAATCTGAATGCTGTACAATGAACCAATCAGAAATGCAAATTACTTGGGGCTTGGGGACCTTTGACATAAACCATGCCAGTGATCTTCTTAGATGTAAATATATCTGAAACTCAGTGAACTGTACAGCATCAAAGAGGACAGTGTCATTGGAACTCTATTGGATTCAAATCAGCAGAACTTGCCAATGGATGGAAGGGAAGCGAATTCAATATAACTTCTAGAAAATTTTAAAGAATCACAAGGTAACTGTTTGTATTCTCCTGATTAAAGATGGGTGCAACCAAAAGACGAAATTGGATTCAACCTTGTGCCAGACCTTTGATCACTGTTATTTGTAGATGTCCAAGCGATGTTATCCACACAATGCCTCATATATTGTGAAGATATGTTTTTGGGTAATGGTGGTATGAGCCAATAAATCAGAGTGTATTGTTGTAATGCTTTTACATTTACTAATTTTAATGGGGTTAAGTTGGATGGTTTACGTAACAGTGATATTTGTACAAAATCAAGAGAACTGTGAGAAAATTCTTTTCCTACTCAACATTTTCATTAGAACAAACAGAAATATATCTTTTTTCATGATGTTAAAAGTTCAAGTATTTGAATTGTGATGCTAAATGTATTTTCTAATTTTAAAAGTATCTCAGTCTTAAAACTATCAAATAGTGGATCTTCAAACTTTTTAAAAATTTTTTTACTTTATTTTAAAAGGGAGTAAAATTGAACACAACAAAACAGAACAGAATGGGACATAAGAAAGCATAAATTTCAAAGCTAGACAACCAGAGATCTTCACTATCTGTCAT